>CM029385.1:24095143-24111055 GCA_017165825.1 Hepsetus odoe | reverse complement strand
TCTCTCTCTCTCTCTCTCTCTCTCTCTCTCTCTCTCTCTCTCTCTCTCTCTCTTTCTCTCTCTCTTATTTTTTTCTTCACTCTTTTGATCAGTTTCTGATCCTCTTAAAAGAACAGTTTAAAAAATCTAATTTACACAGTTTTCTCCCTCCAAGCCTCAGATTTAGTCATTCAGTCAAGAAATGTGCGGCTCTGGAATGCCATGGCAACCATATAGCAACAACTTGGCAACCACCATAGCAACCTGCTAGGAACCCCCAGCAACTGCAATACTACATTAACCACTGAGCATTTTCCTAGCAATCACCTGCACCACCACCACAGATGGCACTGCAGCCAGCTAGCACCTCCTTAGCAATGACCAGAGACAGCACGACTTAGCAACAACCTAAAAAATAATGTCAACCTTCTAGCAGCAACCTAGCAACCCTGAGTGTTACCATAGCAACCACTAACCAACAGTAACCACCTAGCAACCTAGATCAGTGTGCTAACTGTCTAGCAACACTTTAGCAACCTTATGCAATACCATATGCAGTAATCATGTAGCTACACTGACTGAAAGATAATGGTAACCATCTTGCAACACCCTAGCAACCGATAGAGATCCCACTGCAACTGAATAGCAACACCTTTGCAACCATAAGAGACACCATAACAACCGGCAAGCAACACTTTGGCAGCAATCGTCAAAACCAGAGCAACCAGCTAGCTACTTCTCAGCAACCTAATGACACATAGTGGTAACCACCTAGCAACAACCTAACAACTGACAGATTCCACTGCAACTGTCTAACAGCTGTCAACCCTAGCAACAACCAGGAATACCATAGTAACCACTAGGACATTTTTTAAGCTGTACAGTTCCTCATTGCAGTTTCTTTGGGAAATTCTTTATTAGTTATTATACAGGCCTTTTATCTGTGGAACAGAACATGATTTATCAGATATATTTATAAATATATATCAAAATAAATGTTTTAAATTAAAATATATGATGAAATTTCCGATATTTAGGGAAAAATCTGTAATATTTAAGTATATAACTGACGGACATCCTGACGGGCCTTTAGTTTAGGAAGTAAGATATAAAAACTGCCTTCTATTCTACAATAATGATCATTGCTGCTCACAACGGGTGATGAATGTTTTAGCTGCTCTGGTTTAAGCACAGACCTGTATGTGGCTGATCTGGAGTTTAATGGGAGAAACTGTCTGAATTAGATTTTCCTGACAGACTAACTGCCCCGCCCATGCCTCTGTCTTCCTCGTTTTGACGTCGTGGTCTAATGATGAACTGAATGTGTGGCGTTGTGTGCCCTATTCATTCTAACTGCCTGCTTTGACTGTGAGTGTGTGTTGTCAGGCCCCAGCCACGCCCCCATGCAGCAGCAGTCCGGTCCCGGGCCCTCCACCTCCATGAGCCTGCCGTCCAGCAGCCATGGCTCTGGACCTGGCTACAGCCACCCTGTGCCCTCCTCTCAGGGCACCACACCGCTCCAGGGGCAGGGGGGCTACCCGTCCTCTTCCCGCGCCAACCTCAACATGCAGTCAAACCAAGGTGAGCCCCCCGGAGCGCTCGCCCACCAATCACTCCTAAAGGACGCTCGAGATTGGACCAGATGGGACCGGTGTTGTCTAGTGTGGTTACGCTGAGCCAGTCATGGATAGCACATAGCTACAACTTAACAACAATCTAAAAAAACAGTCTAAACCTTCTGGCCACACCTTAGCGACCCTCAATGTTACCACCGCAACCAAACACCGACTGCTGCACTGTAGTAACCACCTAGCAACTTCTTAGCAACCGCTAGAACACTGTACCAACTGCCTAGCAACCACGGGGATACCATAGCAACTGGCTAGCAACACCTTAACAACCATATGCAGTACCATAGTAATGATGTTGCAACTGGGCAGCGGTGGCCTAGTGTATAGGGAGTTTTGCCACAGGATCGGAAGATTGTGGGTTCTAACCCCTCACCAGTAGGTTGCCCTGAGTTACCCTTGAGCAAGGTACCGTCCCAGTCACTGCCCCCCTGGGTGTTTTCATAGCTACCCCCTGCTGCACGGTGAGTTAAATGCAGAGGTCCAATTTCGTTGTGGTTCACTGTGTGCTGTGCTGTGACAAGAGTAGTCACTTTCACTTTCAGCTTCCTACCAATCATCTGGAACACAGTGTTACCCACCTAGCAACACCTTAGCACCTGACAGATACTATTTCAGCTGACAAGCAACACCTTAGCAACCATCTGCCATTCTATAAATACCACTGAGAAACACTTTAGCAAACAACTGAAAGCAATGTAAACTTCCTAGAAACACCCTAGCAACCGCCAGGGACACCATAGCAACTGCTAGGAAATTATTTAAGCTGTATAATAACTTATTTTCTGTTTTTCTTGGGAAATAATTTCTAGTTATTATACTAGAAGAAACTAGGATTGGACGAAATGGAACCGGTGTTGTCTAGTCTGGGTACACTGAGCCAATCACGGTTAACGAGAGGAACGTAACTAGCAGAGAAGGGCGGAAATGAAACCGCTGTAGCCGTATGCAAAAGTTTTATATATAAGATTTAAACACCTTAAAATACAAACACTAACATTATAAATTAATTTGTGATTTTATTTACACAAACATAAAAACACCCAGATTCACAGCAAGTATTGTATAGAATTACATGGAGAACGTGTAATTTAAAAATTATTATTTACACTTTAAATGTGCCATTTCACCAGGGGGCGCAGTAACCCTCATTAATGACCGTAGGCAGCAACGTAAATCCCTACGACCCGTTACTGTAACATTCATGATGCAATTTCACAAATTTAGTCCTGAGTGTGTACAGTGATGGTCATGCTGTGACTGGTCTGACTTTCATTAATGGCTTAATTAAAACATAATTAACCAATTACACATCAGTATTCAACTCATGGTGTGAAACAGAACCTTGCACACACTCACTGGAATACTGGACAGAACAAACAGAATAGAAAAGAAAAGAAAGCAATACATTAGGAGAGGTTTAAAGGGAACAGTTTAGAGTAGAACAAAAAACAGTTCTATAGAATATAAAAGATTAAAACTACAGAACTGAATAGAATATAACAGAACAGAATGGAACATATTAAAATAGCATAGAAAATAACAAGAAAATGACATAAAAGTATAACGTAACATGAATAACACAATAGAAAGAATAGAATAGGATACAATAGAATTGTGTTATTGTGCTCTTCCGTGTCCCAAATGTAACTGGACAGAATTTGTCCATTAAAGTTAATTCCACCCGTTTTCCAAAACTTTCTTCAAAAGTAGTTTAGACACAGACGGAGTCTTTCAGAGCTGAGACATGGAGTAAAACCAGTCCTAAAGAGACCAACTCAGAACCGTCCCCAGTATGTGTGAACGTCCCTCTGACATGAGCTGGTGGTGGAGACGCTGTCTGGTGTCTGAGACGGTGTTTTAGTCTGGAGAAGATTCTGGACCCGTTCATGGTGGAGGGACATGAAGAACAGAGATTTAGTTCAGATGGACTATTTTACCATCATCACCGTCCCACAGAGACACTCAGAGACACTCAGAGACACTCGGAGACACACGGAGACACTCAGAGACACACAGAGACACTCAGAGACACACGGAGACACTCAGAGACACACAGAGACACTCAGAGACACACGGAGACACACAGAGACACTCAGAAACACACAGAGACAGAGACACACAGAGACACTCAGAGACAGAGACAGAGAGACATTCAGAGACACTCAGAAACACACAGAGACACTCAGAGACAGAGACACACGGAGACACTCAGAGACACAGAGAGACACTCAGAAACACAGAGACACTCAGAGACAGAGACACACAGAGACACTCGGAGACACACAGAGACACGTGGAGCTTCACTGGGGGACAGAAGATGGGCAGATTCGGGACGTCTTGTTTCGTTCACCACCACTGGAGAGAAAAACCTGAAGGTTTTTTTCTCTTCAAAACCATTTTAGATACATTTTACATCAGTTAATTAATTCGTTGTTTTAATAATTGTAAAAAAAAAATTAACTGCATCTAATTATTATTATTATTATTATAAGATTAAGATTAAAACTAAGACATAAGATTATTATTTCTCACTATATCTGTCTGGACTGTCTGGATGACTCAGTCTGAATTCAAATATTGGTTTTTGGGAATATTTTTTAAAAACATCAGTGGAATTGCGGAACGATGTGAGAAACTGTGTTTGGTTCCTTTAATCCACTTTGACATGAAGCCCAGAATGTGATCTAGAACTGGTGTAATTCTGGGCTGGACCTCCTTCCTGACTTTAAATGTTTAAAATACAGGTTTTGGACGGTCACTTCAGGACACTGATCCTTGAATAAGAGGCAGCTATAAAAGAAAAAAACACATTCAGTTCATCACTGGGAGTCCGTCCTTCCTCCGCTCTTTAATTATTTACCCTCCTCTTTTGAAGGCCTCCCTGATCTTTGACCTCTCCCTGACATGCTGCCCCCTTTCGTTGCCCTGCCGGACTGTCGACGTTCCCTCTTTGTGCGAGCACTTCCCTCTAGCTTGGCTTCTGCTCTTTTTTTATTTCCACGAGTTTTTCGGTTTCCTTCCAGCTTTTTGGTGCAGCTAACGTCCTCTCCTCGAACCTGCACAGCCTTTCTAGACAGAACTGTTTGATGTAGTTGGTGTTCCCGTGGTAATGTGTGTGGTGTCGCCCCCTCCCGGTTCTTCTTAGTATCTATGATGCATCAGCAAGGTGCAGGACCCCACTACTCTTCATCCCAGGCCGGGGCTCAGCACTACCAGGGTCAGCAGTCCATGGGCATGATGGCTCAGGGAAACCAAGGCAACAGCATGATGCCCCAGAGGCCCATTGGAAGCTACCGCCCCTCTCAGCAAGGTAAGTGCCGGGTACCGTCTTCCGTTTTGGTGGCTGGCTGATGAGTGAGTGCTGGAGAAAGTGCTTGTGTGAAGGAAGGGAGGGATTTGCGGTGAACTTTAGAGGTGTAAGCAACAGTGCGGTGACCTCCCCAAATGCAGCCAAGGCATGTTTAGTGTCAAAAGTTTCATCTTTAGTCAGAAAAATCTGTTCTGGAAAGTGACGAAAAACACACTTTTTGATTGTAAAAGAAACAACTGGGTAGCAGCACCGCCTGCAGTACCATAGAAACCGGTGATAAATTCCATAGTAACCACCTGGAACATTATGGCAGCACCCTTGGAAAGCTACACCTTAGCAACCACCTGGAATACCACAGTAACCACCGGGCAGTACCTTAATAACCACCTGGAACATCATGGCAACCACGCTAGCAACCACCCTAGCTACTACCTGCAATACCATAGACCAACTAGCAGCTACAGTAACCATTGTTGATATGGAACACCATGGCAAATGCCTGGCAACCACCAGAAACAAAAAACCTACAAAACCCAGCTTAGCAACCATTGTAATGCAATAGGAACCACCTTACAACCCCAATTATACCAGTATTGTTGATGTGGGACATGATGGCAACCACCTAACCACCCAAGCAACCACCGGAAACGACAACTAGAAATTGGCAAGCAGCATCTTAGCAACCACCTACAATGCGATAGTAAACAGCTAGCAACATCCTAAAACCATGGCAACTGCCAAATGATTTCCTAGCAGTCACCGGAGAGTCAACAGAAACCACATAACAATGCCCTAGCAACCCCCAAGAATTCCATGAGATACCACCAGAGATACCATAGCAACCAGATAACAGCACCTTAGTAACCACCTAAAGAGTACCAGCCGTCTAGCCTCAACTTAGCAACAGCTGGAGATACCACAGCAACAGCTAGGAAGTGACCTTAAACTGGTATTTTAATCTAATGTCCAAAATCCTACAAATCTGAAAGAGGATTGAGAATTTTTAGAAAGTTTTAATATATTTAATTTTATATTTTCATATTAGCCGAGTGCCCACCATTCATTTTTTTTGGGTTTTAAGAAGAGTGTTATAGATCACTGAACACCGTCACACACTCCGGGTATAGGTGTGAGATCTGGTATTAAAATCCAGGAAGCAAACTTCAGACACCAGACGTGCCTCGGCTGAAGGTCGTTGTTGGAATTAAAGGGCGGAGGGGGTCGAAGGTGTGGTTGACTATGGGGTGAGGTGCGGACATGAGGACTGGGTGGCTTGGTTGTGTGTGAACGTGGTTGTGTCATCTCAGTGTAGCAAGTGGTGATCTTCACAGGGTGTATCAGCTCCAATCTACAAAACAGGGTTCTCGCTGGATGTGTTTGTTTGAAGACAGAGGAACTATTTTCTCTTGGCTGACGGGCCATTTCTGACTCAGTTCCCCACCCATCTCTCGATTCAGGCCATGGTTCTCCTTCCTCCTACTGCAGTGTTCTACTGCAGTTCTGAGATGATATATATATATATACACTGAATGTTATGTGGGTATCCTCAATTTTCTCCAGTTTCCTCCAAAAGTCCAAACGCACGAAAGGTGGACTGGAGACGATAATCTGCCCCCTAGTGGTTACTGTGATGCAAAGGTGACCTGTGCCCTGTGCCTATGTTTCTTCACCTTTTACCCCATGTGCTCTGAGATAGACTCCGCCTCTCTGGTAAGGATAAGAAACTCAGAGAATGGATGGATGGATGGATGGATGGATGGATGGATGGATGGATGGATGGCAACAGGCAGGCTCTGGTCCAGATGTGGCCTTTAAAATAACTCAGCAGTGTGAACCCTGAGGGACAGCAAGGCAGGCTGTTCTCAGGTTCAGTGAGCTCCCGTTAGCCGGGATTTACTTGGGATTAAATGATCCTACTCAGAAGCCCTGTTGTGAGTCGAGGGGTCCAGTGTGGGACCAGGCAGTGGGACGGAGACAGGGACGGACCCAGTGAAGGAGAACTTTATCAGAAACCCATAACTCTCTGCTTTTGTGCTCTGTCAGAACTCAGAACACACTCTGCTGGGCGGTGGTGGAAGTTCTCACGCAGCTGTGTGGTTCTGCAAGCGATGCCATGGAAGAACCCTTATGGTTCTGGCTGGCTTTTGATCATTTCATGATTTATTCTGTAGATTGATTTTTTGGTTTGGGTGTGTGTTGTGCTTCTTTACTCCATTGTTCTGGAAGATTCTACTTTCTGCTCCACTGAGACGTTTTTATTTCGGTCCATCAGTGAAATTTCAGCTTAAGGTTGGAAAGGAAGTTGTGACATCTGGACTTTCTGCACACCAGCACTAAAAAACTCTCTTGCCCTTTTTGGCCATGTTTGAAATCTTCCTTCATTTGAATCTCCTTCCCAGTGACACTCTTTCAAAAGTCCCTCTTTCACATCATCCCCATGGACCTTTTTCTTTTTTTTGCCCTTCTGCTCTACAAGACATTAGCCTTTTCTTTTGCTGATTCCAGATGTTTTTGCTCCAGACCTGATGGCAGTAGTTGTGCTGAAGCCTCATGCTTTTACAGTGATTTTGCTCCCTCCCACAGATGCCCTCTCTCTTTAAAGAGTCATGAAAAATATCCTCGAGTGTCTTTACTTCCGTGTTCAAGTTCCTCCATCCTGAGATCAGCTCCTCAGCCGATTAACCCTTAAATCCACGCCCATTTCTTCAGCCGAGTGTTTATACCTCGGGTCGGCAGCGATCCGGCACTTTTGTCCAAAAGAAACCGATGAAGGAGCCGCCAGTGAAAACCTGTCAGAATCTTTACAGTGAATTAATTATTCATAAATAAAGAGTCTTCAATTTGAGATCTTTTCTAGTAGACTGGACACTGAATTTGTTCGGCTTTATTAAACACAGAGAGCTACAAAAAATATCATTCTGTTACAGACATCGGATCCGTCTGTTAAAACGAAATAAGTGAACTGAATTTTTTTTTTTATATTATGAAAAAAACATTCCTGAATCTACTAAAGATCTGAAAATTCATTTCTGTGTTTAAATTTGTGGCTTTTAATATCTCCACACTAATGAGAACAGAATATTTTAAAATCTTAGATCTATCACTCATACAGCAGCACTCTAATCCCAGTTAGGAATCAGCCTCAGAAGAAAAGGTTTCCTTTAAAAACTGCACTGAAATTGTGGCAAAAATATTATTACATTAAATTGTGCTGTAAATACACAGGACTGTGCAGAAGGTTTAGGCAGGTGTGAATAAACGCTGTAAACAGAACGCTTTCAGAAATGGAAGTGTTGATCATTTATCTTCATCAATCAACAAAATGCAGTGAATGAACAAAAGAGAATCTAAATCAGATCAATATTTGGTGTGACCACCCTTTGCCCTCAAAACAGCATCAGTTCTTCTAGGTACACTCGCACACGGTTTCTGAAGGAACTCGGCCGGTCGGTCGTTCCAGACATCTTGGAGAACTGAGCACAGATCTTCTGTGGATGTAGCTCCTCACATCCTTCTGTCTCTTCATGTGATCCAGACACACTGGATGATGTGGAGATCAGGGCTCTGTGGGGCCAGAAGAACTGATGCTGCTCTGAAGGTAAAAGGTAGAAACACCAGATATTGATCTGATTTAGATTTTTCTTTTGTTCCTCACTTTGCATTTTGTAAATTGATCAAAATAAACAATCATTATTGATATTTCTGAAAGCGTTCTGTTTACAGCATTTTTTCCACACCTGCCTAAAACTTTTGCACAGTGCTGTGTATTTTTTTCATAAAAGCCCATCGACAAATTATAAAAAGTGTGAAAAATATACATTTATTAAAAAAACTTTAGAAAGTTTTTTTTATGAATAATAGCAGAACATGTTTATTTCAAGTTTCATTTAAAAAAATATAAATGTATTAAAAACACATTTTTTTTCAACTAATAATATCAGAACAATTTTCTTTAAAGTTTCATTAAAAAAATATTAATTTATGAAAAATACTTTAGAAAGTTTTTTTTAAAAATGAATAATATCAAGTTTCATTCAAAGGAGAGAAAAAATTACAGTGAAAAATCTGTATCTCAGAAACCCAAAACTCAAACTCTTCCTAATCCTTTGAGAAGGGCTTGCTTATGTTTTTTGATAGGGGTTGCCATGGTAACCAAAGCCGTAATGGAAAGAGACTTGATTGATCTCCAGAGGGTCAACAAAGCTCATTGGAACCTTCAAATACGTTGGTAGTTCTGCAGTCGGGCTCCTAACTGATGAGCTTGTTTATGGAGTTGGGCCAAAAAAATGGACGGGGTGGGTGAGGTGATGGGGTCGCGAGTGACCCGAGGTCTAAATTTAAGGGTTAACCCACCCTGGTGTCACCCTGTCTTGCAGGATCTGCCCAGCAGTTCATGGGCCAAGAGGAGTTCTACGGAGAGCAGTACGGACACACTGCCAGCTCCAGCGAGCCCATAAACCAGCAGTATTACCCCGATGGTAATCACACGGACGCTCAACCCTCACACACACACTCACACACACCAGAGTTCACACACTGCTCCACCTCCTCAAACCCTGGAACATCTCCTCCCCTCGCCTCTCTCTGCCTCAGTCGCTTCCAAACCCTCCAGAACCCCTTTCTTTTCCTCCCTCCTGCTTTTCATGTGCTTTTTTATACATTTTGCATCTCCGCGACTAAAGTCCAACACTTCCCCTTTGACAAAGACGTCCCCTCCACTTTGACATGTCTGTTACTGTCTATGTCCTGAGGCTGATCTCAGGTCAGCCCTTCTCTGAACCCGTTCTTTTGGTGTGCCGAAATTTCAGATTTTTCCTTTTCCTTCTTTACGCCACCTTTCTTCGGTGTGGAGTTAGGGACGCTAGGCCCGAGGCTGTGTGTGAGTGTGTGGGGGGGAGTGTGTGTCCTTTGCTCTTCAGTGTTGGGGACGGGATGTTTTGCCCTGGCGGAGGGAGGTTTGTTTGTGTTTGAGTGGATGTTGTGCCCCCTGCAGGTCACGGAGAGTATTCCTATCAGCAGTCGTCCTACGGAGAGCAGGGCTACGAGAGAACGTTTGAAGAATCCTCCCAGCACTACTATGAAGGTGGTGAGTAACGACAAACCAAATCCACGCAGGGACGTCCTAACACATGCTTATATGGGATGAAATCCAATTGATCAAATTTACTTTATTTCCCTCCACAGATCAGTTGTTTCTTTCTATCACGGCTTATTACTGTATGTGTTTATGTTTTATTAGTTCATTTATGGGCCTGTTAGCACTGCAACCTCAGGGATCAATTAATAAAAGCATCAGATTTTTTGGCAAATCTATTTGAAGTTTATTCCAAGTCTTTCAAGTTTGTGTTTGTATTTGAAATGTATTTTAAAGTTGTTCAAAAGTGATTATTTAGTGATTAGTTAGTGTCTGAGATACAGATCAAAGGCAAAGCTTTTAGTTTTGATCTCCCTTTGAAATGAACGGTGAGACTGTTGTAGACCGAACTCAGCGAAGTCTGTCCGAGCCGGGTCACACTGCAGGGTTTGGACTCTGGTCCAGATATTTAACTCTCTTGGTGTCTGTGGGTCGTCTGGGAGTCTCTCTGATCAACAGATCAAACACAGCGACCCAGAGACGAGCTCCGAACGGCGACCTGCCTCTGATCTGGGACTTTACCCATCGATCAAAAAATCGATCATCGCCTCCAAGATGAGTGTGGATAAACTCATGAGCTCAGCTTAAGGCTGTGTCCCAAACTACACTCTGCAGGCATCAGAAGTGCATTCAGCAGTGCAGTGTGTAAAGTATAAGAGGGTGTGGTTTGGGACTGAGCCTAAATTTGTTGCCACGCAGCCGTTCATGTCTGGGCACAGTATCAGCTCTGGACAGATAGATAGATAGATAGATAGATAGATAGATAGATAGACAGACACAGGCAGACAGACAGACAGACAGATAGATTGATAGTTGGATAGACAGACAGACAGATAGATAGATCGATAGATAGATAGATAGATAGATAGATAGATAGACAGTCACAGGCAGACAGACAGACAGATAGAGAGATAGACAGACAGACAGACAGACAGACAGACAGACAAATAGAGAGAGAGATAGATAGATAGATAAACAGATAGATAGATAGACAGACACAGGCAGACAGACAGACAGACAGCCAGACAGACAGACAGACAGAGAGATAGATAGATAGATAGATAGATAGATAGATAGATAGATAGATAGATAAACAGACAGACAGACAGATATATAGATAGATAGATAGATAGATAGATAGATAAACAGATAGACAGATAAACAGAGACAGACAGGTAGATAGACAGATATACAGACAGATAGATAGATAGATAGACAGATAGATAAACAGAGACAGACAGAAAGACAGACAGACATATATAGATAGATAGATAAACAGAGACAGACAGGCAGACAGACAGATATATAGATAGATAGATAAACAGAGACAGACAGGGATACAGACAGACAGACAGACAGATATATAGATAGATAGACAGACAGATAGACAGACAGATAGACAGATAGACAGACAGATAGATAGATAGATAGATTGATAGTTGGATAGATAGATAGATAGATAGATAGATAGATAGATAGATAGACAGATAGACAGATAGATAGATAGATTGATAGTTGGATAGATAGATAGATAGAAAGATAGATAGACAGATAGACAGATAGATAGACAGATAGATAGACAGATAGATAGATAGATAGATAGATAGATAGATAGACAGATAGATAGACAGATAGACAGATAGATAGACAGATAGACAGATAGATAGACAGATAGACAGATAGATAGACAGATAGACAGATAGATAGATAGATAGATAGATAGATAGATAGATAGATAGATTTTCTTTAATTGTGGAACTAACCACAGTGGGACAAGCCCATTAATTTATTTATTCAGCTGTTGCATCTGCATCAGTTAGTGCAGCATTAATACCAGTTACATTCACAGTTACGGTATTTATCAGACGCTCTTCTCCAGAGTGTCTCCATGTCCTGATTACAGGGACAGTCCCCCCTGGAGACACTCAGGGTTCAGGGTCTCAGGGACCCAGTGGTGGTAGAGCTGGAGGTGGGATTTGGACCTGGGACCTCTTGAGCTATAGGTCCATAGGCAAGTACCACCACTAGAGCACCTCCACCCCGTTAATGGGCAGCAGTAGTGTTTTGGGACGAGGCCCCAGGATCGGATGGCCATGGGTTCAAATCCCGAACCAGTAGGTTCTCCTGAGGTTACCTGGACCTAAGTACCGTCCCCATTACCGTTCCCCGGGTGCTGGATATGTCTGCCCCCTGCTGGACGGTGTGTGTGTGTTCAATACAGAGGATGTTTGTTTGTGATTCACTGTGTTCACAATGACAGATAGTCACTTTCACTTTAACGCTGTGCCACAGGAAACCCGCAGTACAGCCAGCAGCAGCCACAGTACCAGCAGAGCTCCGGACAGCAGCAGACATTCAGCCAGCAGCAGTATCCCTCACAACCGGGGTACAGCGGACAACCGCAGGGTTACGGTAATGCCCCACACACCCTTTCCCTTTTCTCTTTTTTTTGTTTTGGAGATACAAGGTTTATGAGCTGACAGTGACTAACCACAAACTGTTCTGCCCATCAGCACTTAAATCTGTTCACTCTCTTTAACTGAGAAAATTAAACTCCTTTTAGTGACGTCACTTCTTTTCCTTTCTTTCCGTTCTTCCTCCAGTTTTAGAGTTGTACACATGCTGAGAACATTGAGGCTGAAGGTTAGAAATGAAAGTAACTAAAGTAAAGAGAGGATCCTGGGTTCAATCTCCAGCATCTCCATTCTTAATACTCTATAGTTCGGGGGCAGTGGTGTCCTGGTGTTTAGGGACGAGGCCCCATAATCAGAAGATAGTGGGTTTGAATTCTGGTCCAGGAGGTTGCCCCAAGGTTCCCTTGAGCAAGCTACCGTCACCATCACTGTTCCCATGTCCCTGCTGGACAGTTTGTGTGTGTTAAATACAGAGGATGTGTTTGGTTGTAGTTCACTGTGTTCACAGTGACGGTCACTTCACTAATGGTGTGTGTGTGTGTGTGTGTGTGTGTGTGTGTGTGTGTGTGTGTGTGTATGTGTGTGTGTGTGTGTGTGTGTTCAGCTCCAGGTCAGGGAGGCCCCTCTCAGTATTCTCAGTACCAGCAGGGTCAGGGGCAGCAGTATTCCTCATACCGCTCTACACAGTCTGCCCCCGGGGGTCAACCTCAGAGACCCTACACCTACGAACAGGTAAAACACACCTGCGCCGCTTATACTGACACCTCACCCAAACGCAGTCAGTCGGTCAGACATTCTTTACTTTTTTAATCCAGCGCTCACCTGTGCAGGTGTTCACTGTCTCTAAAAGACCACTCATTATTATCTAGAACCACAGTCAGAACTGTACCACTGACACGGAACACTGATTCTTTGGTCCAGTTTAATTCTCTGCTTATTTCAATAATGATGCGGCTCTGCAGAACGGGCTCGTGTTATTCCAGATCAGAGTCACACCCTGAAAAACAGCCTCTGATTGGTCCACAGACTCAACATGAGGCATGGGGGTGGCGAACAGCCATGTTAACAACAACTCGAAGATCAAAAATCCCAGAAATCATTCATCTTGGGTTTAGTCTCCAATAATCGCTCCAGTTTGATCCCATTCAGAAGATTTTTACTTTTTGCAGACCAACCCCAGTTGATAAACCCAACACTGAGCGATTCCTGGGATGATCTCTGAGGCGTTGTTGTTAACATGGTTGTTCTCCACCATGACGCCTCGTGTTGAGTGTGTGGACCAATCAGAGGCTGTGTTTGTGGGTGTGACTCTGATCTGGAACTTCATGAGCCTGTTCTCCTCTGCAGAACTGTTCCAATAGAGCTGCTCTAAATAATAAACGAATTAATGATGCGTTCGGGACCAAGGGGTTTATGATAATTACTCTTCGTCTTCAGTTTGGTGCATTCTTTTATTCATTACTTTCCTCTCATTCCTGTCTTCCTTAAACTCTTTACCGCAGGGTCAGTATGGAAACTACCAGCAATAAGGACACGTTGCTACGGCGACCGTTTGTAGCAGGACCACATGCGCCGCCGTGACGAAACCGAAGATCGTGTCCTGCTGACCAATAAGAAAGCCGGGTCGTCTAAACAGAATTCAGCTCCAATCTAATGTGGACGGATATCGGAACCTCTGTTAAATATTCCCGCTGTAGTTCACCTACCTCCTCCTCCTTCCTCAGAGAAACAAACCCCATGATTCTGCTCATCCGTGATCGATGTCTTTCTTTTGTGAGATTAGACGAGTGTATTAACCTACCTGGTGTCCTGGAGTCAGGAGAGCGAAAACACACGACCAGCCACAACATTTAAAGAGAGAACCCTGCTGACCTGGTTCTGGTTCTCCTGTCAGTGGAGGATATTAGGCAGTAAGTGAACAGCCGTTCTTGAAGTTGATGTTGGAAGTAGGACAAATGGACAAGCATGAGGATCTGAGGTGATGAACCGAGTCAGACCATCTCCAACAAGGCAGGTCTTGTGTGGGCCGTGATGAGAAGCGACCAAAAGTGCTCCAAGAAAGGAGAACCAGGAACAGGGTGATGAACACCTGAGGGTCATTAATGAAGGCTGGTTCCACAGAAGAGCTGCTGCTGAAAAAGTTCTTGTGGACGTAACTTTGACACCATCTGAAGACCAAGCTCCTCCTTCGTCCCCTAATGGCAGTGTCCTCTTTCAGCAGGACAACACTGCGAACACTGTTCAGGAACCGACTCAGGAACAAAGAGTGCAGGTGTTCCTCCGAATTCCCCACATCTCAGTCCCATCCAGCATCTGTGGGACAAATGAATGCCCTCCATGGTCTCACCGTCCACCTTACAGGACTTTGGCGGGTTTCTAATGTTGTGGCCGATCAGTGTTGTTTTATACACATATCATTTTGATAAAGCAGGGAAAGGAAGGAGTACAGTTTTAATTTAGAACTTTCTGGAGAAGAAACTGTAAACCAGGATTCCAGCTGATTTGTTCTACCTGTGTTTAAAAATCATCACCATCACGTCACAAGGTTCATGTGTCACATCAGTAGAGTTCATGAGCTCATATATCAGAGCAATTAATGAACCTGCAGATTAAGTAAGTGAATTAATCAAGTAAAACTTTTAGCACGGATTAAGAATTTCAAGCTTTTCTAATGTTACCCTTTATTTTTTATCCAAAATTCTCTGATCAGTCCTTTTTCAGTCCGAGTGAAGAGTGGAGTGAAGTTCCTGCAGGAGCTCCAGAGTTTCTCAGAGTCATCCTTTAGCTTTAACGACTCAAACTCCACCAGTTTGTCTCTGATGATCCGATTGGATCCACCTGAGTCTGAACATACACTTTAGAGACTCAAGCACACTCTCACCTTTCTGTCCAAACACCTGAACATGATCAGCGTCTCCACTGACTTCTGTCTGAGATTTGGGAGATGAAGATTTACGAGATGGAGATTTGAGAGATGGAGATTTGGGAGATGGAGAATTCCATCCATCCATCCATCCATCCATTTTCTGCCGCTTGTCCCAAACGGGGTCGCAGGGGAGTGCTGGTGTCCAACCCAGCGCACACAGGGCGAGGACGAGATGGAGAATTGGGAGATGGAGATTTGGGAGATGAAGATTTGAGAAATGGAGATTTGGGAGATTTGGGAGATGAAGATTTGGGAGATGAAGATTTACGAGATGGAGATTTTGGAGATGGAGCATTGGGAGATGAAGATTTGAGAGATGGAGATTTAGGAGATGGAGATTTGGGAGATGAAGATTTGAGAGATGAAGATTTGAGAGATGGAGATTTGGGAGATGGAGAATTGGAGATTTAGAAGATGCTGGAAATACTCCCTGTGGTTCAGCTGAGGAGTGGTGTTTGGGCAGAGACCAAATTTTCACATAAACAGCTGCAGTTCCTTGAACATCAGACCATTTCGGC
>CM029385.1:24002643-24090143 GCA_017165825.1 Hepsetus odoe | reverse complement strand
TCAGTCTTCTCTCTCTCTCTGGGTCTGGCTCTGCTCCTGTGTCTTCTCTCTCTCTCTCTCTCTCTGTCTGTCTGTCTCTCTCTCTGCCTGTCTGGCCTGTCTCTCTCTCTCTGCCTGCCCTGTCTCTCTCTCTGTCTGTCTCTTCTCTCTCTCTCTCTCTGTCTGTCTGCCTCTCTGCCTGTCTGTCTGTCTCTCTCTCTCTGTCTGTCTGCTCCTCTGTCTCTGTCTCGTCTGCTCCTGTCTCTCTGCTCTCGTCTGTCTTCTTCTGCCCTCTCTCTGTCTGTCTTCTCTTTCTGCTCCTCTCTCTGACTTCTCTCTCTCTCTTCTGTCTAGTCTTCTGTCTCTCTCTCTCTCTCTGTCTCTCTGTCTCTCTCTGTCTGTCTCTCTCTGTCTCTCTCTCTCTCTCTCTCTCTGTCTGTCTCTTCTGTCTGTCTGGTCTGTCTCTCTCTCTCTGTCTGTCTGTCTGTTCTTCTCTCTGTCTTTCTGTCTGCCTCTCTGTGTCTGAGGGTCTATCTATCTGTCTATCTATCTGTCTATCTCTCTGTCTTCTTGCCTGTCTCTCTTCTTTCTGCCTCTCTTCTCTGGGACTTCTTCTCTCTCTTCTCTCTCTTGTCTGTGTTCCCTCTGTTCTCTCTCTCTGTCTTCTCAAGCCCTCTCTCTCTGTCTGTCTTCTCTCTGCCTCTCTTCTCTCTCTGTCTGTCTGTTCCTCTCTCTCTCTCTCTCTCTCTCTCTCTCTCTCTGCTCCTGTCTTCTTCTTCTCTGACTTTCTCTCTGTCTGTCTCTCTCTCTGTCTGTCTGTCTGTCTGTCTCTCTCTCTCTCTCTCTCTCTGTCTGTCTTCTTCTGTCTGTCTGTTCTCTCTCTCTCTCTCTCTCTCTCTCTCTCTCTCTCTCTCTCTCTCACACCCAAACTCATTGTCTTTCTCTCTCTCTCTCTGTCTGTCTCTTCTCTCACAGCTCTTCTTTCTTCTGTCCATTCTGCATTGGTAGTGACAGACTTGTGTGAGGATATGCCTTGCGTGAAGATTAGACCTCAGCCGGACGCTATCCCCGTTTGATGTGGGACATCACTGGGAGACACTCCGACAGATGCCCCCGTGAGCTGCCAGCTGTGCGGGAAACGGCGTGGAGACCCGAAAAGGAAGGACCTTTCAGAGAAGAAGCTGGTGAGTTACTGACGGACGACTGTCTGTATGTAAATGAGCTCTCTTCTGATTGGCCGTTCTGTTCTTTGGCAGATTCACTGTCTGATGTTTTTTTCTGTTGCGTATGATTTTATGATTAGAAGTTGGTTTTATTGTTCTTATTCTTTGTATGTTTTAACATTTATCTTCACATAAATAGTTCCTTTTATTTATTTATTAGATTCTGCTCATCTGTTCTGTTTTTATCTAGAATTAATTTTTTACTTCCTGCCGTTTTCTCCGGAGGGAGTTGTACAGCTTGTAAGTGGGCGGAGCTAAACTGATCAGGATGATTTAGGATGACTGAGTATGGAAGATTAGATCTGAAACATCATAAAATAAGGAAATGTTTTCATTTAAATCATATAATATATTTGATCATTATTAGCATAATATAGAATAATTATAGTACGTTTTTATTTTCTCGTTTTATCTTTTTCTCATTTTTTAATGTATTTTTTTATTAAAAAGCAAGGAAGTATCCTTTACAGGAGCTTTTCTACTCGTGTCTGTTGGATTAAAGTGAGCAAAAATTAAATTAAATTGAAGGGAATTTGTTTTCTGTGTTTTAATTTTATTTTTTTTATCAACCAAATCATAAAACCAAGCAAAAGTAATGTTGTTTTTTGTGATCGAGAAGGAAATGATTTGAATTAGTTTTAAAAGAAGTGAAAACTTCAGGCTGTGAACTTTATTAAGTGTGATTTATTCCCTTCTTTCTTTATCTGAAGATGAAGCTGATGAGGGGATTTGAAGCAGCTTCATGCTCTCTGAAACTCTCCTCCTGTCCAGACTCCGGCACTGTGGGATCAATGGTGAAGCTGGAGGCGGGTTCGGGCGGAGACGGCGTCTGCAGCTTACACAGCGAACCGCGGAAGGAGTGGGACGGCCCGGACGGGGACGAAGTGGGAACGGAGGAGACATCGCTATCAAGGTTGAGAGTCATTTGGGGTTTAATCCTAACTTGTGCCGGAGATGAACTAACGTAGAGAGTTGATCTCGAGTGAACGAGTGAATTAACACTTTAATCCTCCCACATTCGGACCGAGGGGTGGAACATTAGTTTTAAAACTTTAAATCTTATTTTAATTTATATTAAATATTTCACATAATATAGGATCTTTTATAAAACACTTTCTCACTTTATTAACAATCATTTAGTTATAAAATCAGAGCAAGTTCAAATTTAGGTTCTGTTTTTTTTTGGTGGAGATGCTTTGAGAACATGGGAGAGTGCATTAATAGTGAGTTTAATGTGCATTAAGTGAAAGGAAAGTGACTCATCTCTTTTGTTGGCCAGGAAATACAGTGCACGCACACACCCAAATTCAACTCTGAGTTTCACCCACACACACGTGCAGTATTGAAAGTGCCCAGGGAGCAGTGATGGGACGGTACCTTCTAAGGTTACTCAGGGGCACTCCATGCATCGGTGAGGGAATCGAACCCACAATCTTCAGATCCAAGCACTTCACCACGAGGCTGCAGCGCCATTCTTAACACATTAATGGTTAATCGCATTGACGGTTTACATCTCCTGGGGTAGTGATCCGGTCCTTTCGGCAGCACGGGTTTTGTTCTGAAGATCCATTGCTTCGGGTTCGGTGATGTGAACGCTGTCAGTTCAGTAGAATCGCAGGTGAAATGCTGTCGCCGGCTCCCGCCATTGCATCGGAGCGGCGCAGTCTGGGAGGAGCAAAAATCGTTAATAACGCAACGGCGGCCCCACGTACATCTGGGTGAGTCGGTCCCACGAAGAGGATTTCCACCTTTAGATCATCGGATCAGAGGAACATTCAGAGAGCTTTCATACTGAACAGTCGATGTTCTTCAAAAGCAATAAATAAAACGATCGAATAAATACTAAAGGCTGAAATAAAATCATAAATTACAAAAATAATTCAGTATCCGCTGTGGATTACTCAGTATCTACTCTGGATTATTCTGTATCCGCTGTGGATTACTCAGTATCTACTCTGGATTATTCTGTATCCGTGGATTACCTAGTATCACCTGATTATTCTAGACCACGCAGGATTACTCAGTATCTACTTCTGATTATTCTGTATCCGCTTACAGATTACCTAGTAGTATCTACTCTGGATTATTCTGCATCCACGGATTACCTAGCATCTACTCTGGATTATTCTGGTATCCGCTGTGGATTACTCAGTATCTACTCTGGATTATTCTGTATCCGCTGTGGATTACTCAGTATCTACTCTGGATTATTTAGTGTCCGCTGTGGATTACTCAGTATCTACTCTGGATTATTTAGTGTCCGCTGTGGATTACTTAGTATCTACTCTGGATTAGATTCACTATGAAAACTGTGTGGTTGAGAGTGAGGGGCATGGAGTCCCTTAAACTTTAAGGCTCTTAATGTTGGACTGTTGGACTAGAGGTGTGTGTGTGTGTGTGTGTGTGTGTGTGTGTGTGTGTGTGTGTGTGTTAGGTTCCCATGGGCACTGTGGTGAAGGATCAGGGCCAGACGGTGGCTGACATGGCCCTCCACGGTCAGGAGTATTTGGCCGTCCACGGAGGAGCAGGAGGGAAGGGCAATCGGTTCTTCCTGTCCAATGAGAACCGAGCACCCATGACTGCGACTCCGGGAGAGAAAGGAGAGGAGAGGGTTCTGCAGCTGGAGCTGAGGACCATGGCCCACGCTGGTCTGGTGAGAGAGGGTTTCATTCGTTCATTCATAATTTAAACTTCATTACATCCCCAAGACTGGACTGTGGGATAATTGAAGCATAATTGGATAAGTGTGTGTGTGTGTGTGTGTGTGTGTGTGTGTTTCCAGGTGGGTTTTCCCAATGCAGGGAAGTCGTCGTTGCTAAGGGCCATATCTAACGCCAAGCCTGCCGTAGCAGCGTATCCCTTCACCACCCTCAACCCACACATCGGCATCGTCCGGTACAGAGACCACGAGCAGCTGGCAGGTACGGATTATAGCTTTCTAAAATCTAATCTATACACACAATCTATACACATCTAATCTATACACATACAGTGTCTGAGTGTCTCTGAGTGTGTCTCTGAGTGTGTGTCTGAGTGTGTGTCTGAGTGTGTGTCTGAGTGTGTGTCTGAGTGTCTCTGTGTCTGTGTGTGTCTCTGTGTGTGTCTCTGTGTGTGTCTGAGTGTCTGTCTGAGTGTCTGTCTGTGTGTCTCTGAGTGTCTGTCTGTGTGTCTCTGAGTGTCTCTGAGTGTCTCTGAGTGTCTCTGTGGGACGGTGATGATGGTAAAATAGTCCATCTGAACTAAATCTCTGTTCTTCGTGTCCCTCCACCATGAACGGGTTCAGTTTTAGTCCAGAATCTTCTCAGAACTAAAACACCGTCTCAGACACCAGACAGCGTCTCCACCACCAGCTCATGTCCCTGAGGGACGTTCAGACGTCTCATCTTTCTTTCTCTTTCTCTTCCTGCAGTGGCGGACATCCCCGGGTTGATCCGTGGGGCTCATCTGAACCGAGGCCTCGGGATTTCTTTCCTCCGTCACATCGAGCGCTGCTGGTTTCTGCTCTTTGTGTTGGACATGTCCTCCCCAGCGCCGTGGGAGCAGCTCCAGCACCTCCAGTACGAGCTGGACCAGTACGAACCGGGACTGTCCCAAAGACCCAAAGTTATCGTGGCCAATAAGATGGACCTGGCTGGAACCAAAGAGAACCTAGAGGCCCTCAGAAGTCGGGTGGATCAACGGGTGATTCCTGTTTCCGCCCTTACCGGCCTCAACACGGAGGAGCTGATTTTGCACCTTCGGGAGCTTTACGATGGACACCTGGAGGGAGACGCCCAGTCTTTGAGGTGGTAGCTGTTGAAGATGCTGTTGGAGAATCGAATGAACTTTATGAATGACTTGAACGTCCTCTGAAGATGTAGATCGTTCGTTTCAGCTCTAGATATGCGACTCAGATTAAGGTTGTAAAAGTCATAAGATTCCAGTCGAGGTACAATGTGCTCGAGTGCTTCTGATCGAAGGTAAACGAGCTGGAACCGTGAATCGATCGAAGTTCTATCTGCTGGAATTACAGGGTTCCGAGGGAGGAACAACATTCTCGATTCGAGATGGAGGATAAATCTGCTGACGTTACGAGACCCTGCATAAGACTTGAGCTAAAATGTCACAAAACTAAGATTTAAAATTCTCAAACTCTGACGTTCTAGACAAGGTTCAGTTTGTCGGAGTTACAGGGTTCCGACGGAAGATAGACGGAACGAGCAAGTGTTGGAGCCAATAGATTTGATTAAAGAGTTCATTCGTTTAAGGAACGTGATTCGGGTGGAGAGACCGATCCTGAAGTTCTGATTAAGGTTTAAAATCCTCAAATCACGAGATTCCAGTCCACATTTGTTCCGATCAAGGATTAACGAGCTCACGTCACGGGGTTTTACTTGAGGTCCAGTCTTGGAGCCGTTAGATGTCAATCAAGGAAGCGATCCCTCAGGTGACGGGATTCGGGTCGAGGTTAAAGTCACACTTTTCTGATTTAGGATTAATGTGCTCGAGTCACAGGATTAAGTCAAGGTTACTGAAATTGAAACCCTGTGCCTCCAGATTAGAACTTTTTCTGAAGCTAAGGAGTGAAGAAGGACCGAAGAGCCTGAACGGAGCCGATCATCCCGATCAGAAACGATTAAATTCAAGAGGAAATGTGGACGTTCCATGCTGAGGTGGGATTTAAAAATCAAGGACTGGACTGACCCGGACAAGGACTTCCTCACCCTGCTGCTTACTCGGGTTTGGAACTTCAGAACCGATGTTCTTGGCTGGTTTCTGGTCTTTTTGGTCCAGAGTTTGTTTCTCACCCCATGTTTGCTGTTAAGGAGAAACTTTTAAACTCCCAAAGTTTTAAAGACGGAGATTCCGTACTGAGGCTGAAGGGAATTTTGTGATCTAGCTGGAGAAATTTTTTAATTAATATTTTCAATCAACAGCAATCCGTTGTAATTGATTCCGTGTATTTATTAAATGCATTTTTATTTGCCAAAAAGTTGAGCGGTTGTATTTTTTGCCGTGATCTGAGACAGAGGTCACACTGTGTTGTGATTTTTTGGGTCCAGAGTGACCAAAAGCTGCGCTTTTCCAATCGGAGCACTTTTCTGAGCGTCCTCGTCTAAAAGCAGAGGCGGTCCAGCCGTCGTGAGACCTTTTACATGCACGTTTGTTCTCTGTAATGAAAATGCACCGTCATGCTGGTGTGAAATGGACCCCCAGGGGGCGCTGCTGTCTCCCCTCTGGCGCGGGACCAGCTGTAGAGCTGAGGGAGTGCACTGTGGCGCTGGGACTGGGTTTCCAGATTTTGGCGCAGGGTGGGATCGGCGGGGCGGACGAGCGAGTGGAAACGGCAGGAGGAGCTGATCAGGGATGCTGGAGCCCACCTTCGTCCCCAGAGCCCGGTCCGAGAGACGCCGGCGGTACGTAAGAACCGGTCGGGTTCTTTTCATAACAAAGTGGCTGTAAATAAAGGAAAGGAGAGGAAAACGTCCGTGGTTTCAGAACCCGGTTCCTGACGGGAAGCTGAGAGGGATTGATCACTTACTGAGAGCCAGAAAAGAAATCAGACAAACAGAAAGCTGTGTGTGTGTGTGTGTGTGTGTGTGTGTGTGTGTGCGTGTCTGTCTAATATCTGTTCTATATATTTTAGCTCGTGCTGGTTGGACGGGCATGACTGTGTTCAGGTTTGTCTTTTTGTCCAGCACACAGTTAAAGACGTCCCACCGCCAGTGAACGTTAAAGCCTGATTCTTCGTTCTGGACAAAGTCATGAAAGACGAGTGTCGGCCTTCTAAGAAATAAAGTGATCAATAAAAATAGATTAGAAAATGGCCCTCGATGGAAAAGCTGTGCAGGGACGAGATCCAGACTGAACCTGAATGTGTGAAAGAAAGAGAAGAGGAGGAAGTGTAACCGGAGATGGTGTACCTAATAATCTGAACCCCTAGTGAGCGATGGAGAGAAACAGGAAGTGGTGAGTGTGTGAGTAGAAATATGGGAATACTCAGTGTCTCACCAGATTCTCCTGATTTAAGAGCTGTGTGTGTGTGTGTGTGTGTGTGTGTGTGTGTGTGATGCCTAAAATCGAAGAAATGTAGATGAACTACACAAGGAAGGTTTTCACGCCGACTAACACAAACAAACAGTCGTGTCATTTTTAAACTCTTCAGAGTGAATAATAAACATCATGGGTTTGAATCTCAGAGCAGAAGGTTGTCCTGAGGTACCCTTGAGCAAGGTAGCGCCCCATCACTGCTCCCCGGGCGCTGTAAATATCTGCCCCCTGCTGGAGGGTATGTATGGGTTAAATGCAGAGGCGTCATTTCTTATTGTTTCACTGTGCTGTGCTTCAGAATAGTCACTTTCCCTTCACTTTCCCTTCTCAGGGTTTTTAGTTCTGATAGAAGCAGCAGAGTTCAGGTGCGGCTCCTGTTGAAGGTCAGAAACTGCGGTTGAATCGGTCTGGAGTCTCTGGAAAGTGAAAGTGACTACCCTCATGGTGAAACGCAGTACAGCACGACACAACGAAACTCAACCACTGCGTTTCACCCACACACACGTGCAGGAGGGGGCAGCTATTGAAAGCACCTGGGGAGCAATGACGGGGACGGTACCTTGCTCAAGGGTATCTTAGGGCAACCTACTGGTGAGGGACTCGAACCCACAATCTTCCAAACTGGGGCAACTCCCTCACTACTAGACCACCGCTGCTCTGATGTCTCTCTGGAGTCTGGTGTCTCTCTGGTCTCTCTGGTGTCTCTCTGGAGTCTGGTGTCTCTCTGGAGTCTCTCTGGAGTCTCTGGTGTCTCTCTGGAGTCTCTCTGGAGTCTGGTGTCTCTCTGGTGTCTCTCTGGAGTCTCTCTGGAGTCTCTGGTGTCTCTCTGGAGTCTCTCTGGAGTCTGGTGTCTCTCTGGTGTCTCTCTGGAGTCTCTCTGGAGTCTCTGGTGTCTCTCTGGTGTCTCTCTGGAGTCTCTGGTGTCTCTCTGGTGTCTCTCTGGAGTCTCTCTGGAGTCTCCGGTGTCTCTCTGGAGTCTCTGGTGTCTCTCTGGAGTCTCTGGAGTCTCTGGTGTCTCTCTGGAGTCTGGTGTCTCTCTGGAGTCTCTGGTGTCTCTCTGGTGTCTCTCTGGAGTCTGGTGTCTCTCTGGAGTCTCTGGAGTCTCTCTGGAGTCTCTGGTGTCTCTCTGGTGTCTCTCTTAGACATCACATTTACTGCAGTGTTGATTTATTATTATTAATAATAATAATAATATTAATAATATTAATATTAGTGAATTTGTATTTTCTCTCCTGTTTGGCTCAGGCCGACATGTGAAGGCGATGGACGAAGACACGGAAACGAGAGCAAGAGTCCTGTGGGACTACCTGTGTCTCCGGCAGCCGTTAGAAAAGGTAAATCAGGTCCAGAACTCCTCTAATTCTAGAGCACGATTTCTAACCGTCAGCCGGTTTCTCTGACAGACCGTGACCTCTTCTCCTCATTAGGAGGAACGTCCCAGGAAACGAAGAGCAATGACCGCCCCAGAAAAGAATAATCCTTCATGTATCGATGAGGCTTTTCTTTTCCTGATAAAATCTGAGAATTGTGTTTGGGTGAAAGCTCTGAAAGCCCGTCTGCAGGCGAGTGGTACCGTTTCGGGTTTCGGTCCGTTGTGGTGATTTTAGGCTCCAGGCTCTCTGAATTGAATTTGCTAAATCGGCTCTTCTTGCGGGACAGCGTCGCTGTGTTTAGTTTCCTGAGCGAACTGTGTGCAGAGTGATGTGATCGTTGGTTTGGGCTGCCATGACCTGCGGGTGGCCGAGAGGGCAGCTCAGCTCTTTCTGGACGGATGGGCTCCTTACCTGCTCTTCTCTGGTTACCTGGGAAAACAAACCACAGGTCAGTGTAATGTAGCTAAAATAGACGATGACGAACAGGAACAGGAGGAAACACAGCTCTTCATGTTTAACGTATTTCATTTTGTGTAGGTGTGTGGATGCGACCAGAAGCTGAGGTGTTTCGAGATGTGGCTCTGGACATGGGGGTCCCAGAGGACAGGATCTTGCTGGAGAAGGCAGCTACAAACACCGGGGAGAACATCTGCTTCTCCTACCAGACTCTCAGACAAAACAGAATATCAGGTACAGCAGAATCATGAAGCCCACCAGCACTGACCACACCAGCACTGACCACACCAGCACTGACCACACCAGCACTGATCACACCAGCACTGATCACACCGGCACTGATCACACCAGCACTGGTCTCGGATCACACCAGCACTGACCACACCAGCACTGACCACACCAGCACTGATCACACCAGCACTGATCACACCAGCACTGATCACACCAGCACTGGTCTCGGATCACACCAGCACTGATCACACTGACGCTGGTCTCGGATCACACCAACCCAAAAAGATACTTAGGAGTCTCCACAACAGATCTATCACTGTTTCTTCCTGTCCTCTCTGTCGTCCTCCTTAAACCGATCACCTGCATGTCCTCTCTCACCACGTTTATCTTCTGCCCTTTCCTGGCAGCTCCATCTTCAATATCCTTCTCCTGATATACTCCTCGTCTCTGCTATGAACACATCTAAAGCAATGGCTCTCACTTCTTCATCTTTAACTGTGTCTCCTCCAGCTCCACCTCCCATCTTTTCATCAGTGCCACAGTCTCCAACCTGTACAACATAGCTGGTCTCACTACCATCCTGAAAACCTTGTCTTTTTACTACTGCAGCCACTTTTCTCCACCCATTCCAACCTGTCTGCACCCTCTTCTTCTCCTCTTCCACACTCACCGTTAATCTGAACCGTCCACCCCGAGTATTTAAACTCCTCCACCTTCATCTCCTCCACTCCCTCCATCCTCACCACTCCGCTGTCCTCACTCATGTCTTCTCTCTCTCTGTAATAAAATGCTGTTTGTAATTTGCAGTGAAGAAGCTGATCCTGGTGCAGCAGCCCTTCATGGAGCGGAGAGTTGAGGCCACTTTCCTCCAGCAGTGGTCCGGCGCTGCAGAGGACACTCACTGCACCGTCACCTCGCCGGTCATGGACATGAGCTCGTACCCCAACCCTGCTGTGGGCACCATGGCTCAGCTCATCAGCTACATGCTAGGTAGATACAAGGGTGTAGTTTTGGCTTCAGATGCTATATAGACATCCTGTATCACCATGGAAATGGGTCTAGACCCCCTTTGATACACACACACACACACACACACACACACACACACACACACGCACAGTGATAGTGACAACAACATACAACCTCCTTAACCTCACACACTGTCCAACAAGGGGAAGACATATCCAGCACCCGGGGAGCAGTGATGGGGACGGTACCTTGATCGTTGATGATTTTGAGATCATTGCTGTTTTGTAGGGGCTGTTGAGCGAATTCGGGATTATCCCAGGAAAGGTTTCCAGGTGGAGCTGGAGATTCCTCCAGAAGTCCTGAAGACCTACCAGTGGTTCCTGCATGTCGGATACAGAGCTCAGTGATTTGAACTCCACAGACAGAACCTGACGAACAGACTTCAGTTTGTCCAGAACACAGAACTCTGTTCTAGATTCACTCCTCCGGCTGACTGTCTCATTAAAAGAGATTTTAAAATCCTGTTCCTGGTTTCTGGTTTTAATGGAAGGACACCTTCCTCCATTACAGACTCCACTCTTAATCCAGGCTGAAGATCAGCAATCACTGCTTTAGTGAAGGTCCTAAAATCAAACAGAACTGGAGAACCTTCATCTTTTATTCTCTTTTAAATCTCTGGAACACACTGCTCACCTGCATCAGTCAGAAACTACATTCAGATTTAAGAGTCAGATTAAACATTATTTAGCAGAACTTTCTGTTCACACATTATTTTCTACATTTTAACTCAGTCTGAACATTTTACAGAGATGTTCTTAGTTTAAAACTTCATTTTCATAGAGCACTTGTTTACAAAGGACATGTCAGGAGGAGAGACGAGGAGTACATCAGGAGAAGGATGTTGAGGATGGAGCTGCCAGGAAAGAGGAGAAGAGGAAGGACAAAGAGGAGGATTATGGACGAGGTGAGCGAGGACATCCAGGGGGACGGTGTGAAGAGGAATATGCAGAGGACAGAAAGACATGGAGATGGACACTCTGCCGTGGAGACACCTGACGAGAGCAGCAGGAAGAAAGAATTATTTACAAAATGGTTGTTTTATTAATTGTTGCAAAATGTAAAGTTCTCTGTAAATAAAGTACATATGTATTTATCATTTGTATGTACAAAAGTTTAGTCTCTCACACACACACACACACACCTCTCAGATAGATGCACCTCCTTCACTGTACATGTTTATACTTTCCTATTTTTATCTGCCTTTGATACTTATGTAAACGCAGATAAATAAAAAGTTTACAAGCTGAACATAAAACCCAACAATGAAACGTGTAAAGAGCCGAGTGTAAAACTGTACACTGGTTTGGAATAAAAGGACACGGAGCGTCCCTCTTCCCTCCGCCCCCCCCCCGACTGTTAAACAGAAAGTGCAATTCATTCTCTGCCAGAAGATCACAGAAGACCCTCTGCTGCAACATGAGGAGTCTCAGACTCGTCCCTTCCCTGGTGAGTATCTGAGCAGTAGAACTGTCCTCTCTCTGGGTGTGTACTATTTAGAACTCTCCCTCTCCCCCATCACTGTAGAACTGTCCTCTCTCTCTCTGGGTGTGTTGGGTGGTCCTCCCTCTCCCCCATCACTCAGTAGAACTGTCCTCTCTCTCTGGGTATGTACGGTGGTCCTCCCTCTCCCCCATCACTCAGTAGAACTGTCCTCTCTCTCTCTGGGTGTGTAGGGTGGTCCTCCCTCTCCCCCATCACTCAGTATAAAGAGAGGGAAGGAGTTCTGGGAGGAAGAGTGTGGTGAAGAGGGAAGGAGTTCTGGGAGGAAGAGTGTGGTGAAGAGAGGGAAGGAGTTCTGGGAGGAAGAGTGTGGTGAAGAGAGGGAAGGAGTTCTGGGAGGAAGAGTGTGGTGAAGAGAGGGAACGAGTTCTGGAGGAAGAGTGGTGAAGAGAGGAAGGTTCTGGGAGGAAGAGTGTGGTGAAGAGAGGAAGGAGTCGGGGAGAAGAGTGTGGTGAAGAGAGGAAGGAGTTCTGGGGAGGAAGAGTGTGGTGAAGAGAGGGAAGGAGTTCTGGGAGGAAGAGTGTGGTGAAGGGAGGGAAGGAGTTCTGGGAGGAAGAGTGTGGTGAAGAGAGGGAAGGAGTTCTGGGGGTTTCTTGTGGATCCTGTGATGTTCTGATCTGTCCTTTCTGTCTCTCAGTCCACAGCAGTCTCAGGCAGAAGAGAACCTGGATCATTGACAGTTGGACCATTGAGGAGGAGAACCCGGGCCCGTTCCCTTACCTGCTGGACACGGTGAGTATCGTTCTATAAACCATCGCTTTCAGCAGAACGTTAACGCTGTAGATGCGAAATGGAGAGTCCTCACCTGGGGGACCTTCTTATGTTACTCACATATTCCTCTTTTAGACCATCTCCTGCATGTCCTCTCTCACCACACCCATAAACCTCCTCTTTGGTCTTCCTCTTCTCCTCTTTCCTGGCAGCTCCATCCTCAACATCCTCCTCGTTTCTCCTCTGAACTCCAAACCTATACAGTCTCACTTCTCTCACTTTGTCTCCAAACCATCCAGCCTGAGCTGTACCTTTAATATTCTCATTCCTACTCTTGTCCATCCTCGTCTCCAAAGAGCTCCACATCTTCAACTCTGACACCTCCAGCTTAAGACCAGAGTCAAAATTAATATCCCAAGTTCAAAAGTAATAATAATAACAGTGCTAGTTAAAATGAACTTCTCAGAAAGACACATTTCCACAACTACTATTTTTTATAAATATATATTTTGCCAATAATAGCAAGTAACAGATATTACTCTGATCAAACCCCCACTCCTCCGGTTGCCAAGTACTCTTGCAAGAAATAGTTAGTCTTAATTGGAAACTGATGCAAATGATCCAAATTTATTGACTTAATTTGTACAGAATAGATTTGAAATGAGCTGAATATTCATACGTGACCTGTTAATTTGTCTTTATTTTTATTTCAGATTAAACTGGAACGGAAGTACTTGGTCGATTTCCAGCTCCGTGGTGAGGGCGTTGATAAAGAGCCCAAGGACGTCCTGAAAATAGATCGACACAACGGGGAAATCTGGGTCCTCAAGAAGGTCGACTACGAGAACGTTCAAATCCTCCGTGTACGTAACATCAGCGTTTGTTCTTCATGGTGACAGACCATCAGATGGGAGAAGGAGGGTTTATCTGTCATGTTCTACACGGTATTAGACTCCTGGTTAACGTTCTAGACGGTCCTGACACTGAATGATATAACGTATTGCTGTCCGCAGCACTAGAACACTCTCCGGTGCTCAGTCTGGAAGAAGGTCTCGCGTCTAGAAAACACCAACATCTTGTTTCACGACTTCATTTTAACTTGAACTAAAGTTTAGTCACCTTTTCCACTTGCTGCAGCTCACATTTGAAGCAACGAACGTCTCCAATAACAAAGTGGACACAAGGCTCGGGGTGGAGATCAAGATCCTGGACATCAATGACCACGCCCCTGTCTTTCAACCTCTGAACTTTGAAAAGTCCATCGATGAATCTACAGCTCAGGGTACTTCATCCACACGTTGTGTTCTTCACTAAACCTCTTCCAGGACGTTTCAGTAAAACCTCATTCTCACCTACAAACAGGTAAAGCAGTGGCGACGGTCCACGCAACGGATGGTGACGCCTCAGGTAGTCCCAACGGGACGTTCTCCTTAAGAATCACCTCCATTATTCCCAAAACCGACAACGTTGACTTTTACCTTCAGCCGACTGGAGCGACGACTACAGGAAACATCTTTTTAAAAGGCTGTCTGGACTTTGAGGTAAATACAGCCGTTCGCAAAATGTGAACAAAACAGATTTTTGGAAATGATCTGAATTACAAGCTTTTTCCTTCAGAAAGCTCAGACGTACACCATCCTGGTTGAAGCCAAAGACCATGGAGATAAAGTGCAGCGCTCCAGCACGAGCACCGTGATCCTGAATCTTATTGACGGCAACAACCACCCCCCAGTGATCACCGGCCAATCCGTGAGTATAAAGACACGGAGGAACAGAAGAGGAACGGACAGTTTGCTCATTAAAAAGACCTTCATCCTTCAGCTGCTGCCATTACGAATGTCCATAGTGGATAATTAGTCTCCATGTCTTCCTGTCCTCTGCATCTTTCCCTTTCACACGGTCTCCCTGCATGTCTTCTCTCACAACATCCATAAACCTCCTCTTTGTCCTTCCTCTTCTCCTCTTTCCTGGCAGCTCCATCTTCAACATCCTTCTCCAGATATACTCCTCATCTCTCCTCTGGACACGTCCAAACCAGCACAGTTTTGCTTCTCTCACTTTATCTCCAAGCCATCCAACCTGAGCTGTCCCTCATATATATTTGTCCCTAATCCTGTCAATTCTTGTCCCTCCCGACACCAATCTCGGCATCTTTAACTGTGACGCCTTCAGCTCCACCGCCTGTCATTTCATCACCATCTCCAGTCTGTATAACATAGTCGGCCTCACTATCGTGGGGTGGTGGTGGTCTAGTGGTGGTTCTTGTCTATGGCAAAATAAAAATAGGTGTGGAGACATTAACGGTTTAGAAGTCTGATGTTCAGAGGAAAAAACTGTTCCCCATCCTGGAAGTGGAGGCCCGTATGCTGCGGAACCTTTTCCTGGACGGCAGGAGGGAGAAGAGAGTGTGGGACGGGTGGGAGGGATCATCCACAATGCTGGTTGCTTTGCGGATGCAGCGGGTGGTGAAGATGTTCTGAACAGAAGACAGAGAGACCCCGATGATCTTCTCAGCTGTTCTCACTACCCGTTGTAGGGACTTGCGGTCTAAGACGTTGCAGTTCCCGTACCAGGCAGTGATGCAGCCGCTCAAGATGCTCTCGATGGTTCCTCTGTAGAAGATTATTATTCTGGAAAATGTTTCATTTTCCAGAAAACTAAAATATCATTACTAGAAAAGTAAAACATTTAATAAATCAAATGCATTACTTTAAAGTATATTTTTAGAAAGGACAGTTAGTTTGCATTCACAGAAGTACATAAAGTACAAAATATGTTTTAAAAATATTTCAAATTGACTTTATTTCTGCTCAAATATGCTTCATTTCAAAGGTCTTACCCCCAAAAACATGTTTGAATCCGCGGCTCCTGTTCTGATTATCCCACCACGGCCGTGTTTCATGTTCTAGTTGTTCATTTAATATTATACACGGGCAGACGAGGTCTGCCGGTGAGGGAGTCGCCCCAGATCGGAAGATTGTGGGTTCGATTCCCTCACTAGTAGGTTGTCCTGAGGTACCCTTGAACAAGGTACCGTCCCTGTCACTGCTCCCCGGACACTTTTAATAGCTGCTCCCTGCTGCACGTGTGTGTGGGTGAAACCCAGAGGCTGAATTTCGTTGTGCTGTGCTGCATTTCACAATGACATGGGTAGTCACTTTCACTTTCATGTAACAATTTTGTTGAGAGCTTTGGTTGCTGTTCTCCTAAAGACTATCCATCCATCCATCCATTTTCTGCCGCTTGTCCCAAACGGGGTCGCGGGGGAGTGCTGGTGTCCAACCCAGCGCTCACAGGGCGAGGACGGGGGACGCACCCTGGACAGGTCGCCAGCCCATCGCAGGGAGCTCCTAAAGACTAGAAGAAGCATAACTACCTGCTGGAATATCAGTTTTAAACAGGCGACTGTCATTTTGAACGTTTAATCTTTTTAATTTTTTCTTTGTATTGATGTTCTTTATTTCATATTCAGTCCGGTTTAGGAGGCAGATGTTTTAAAGCTCTTTTCACACTTCCTGGTTTGAAAGCTGAAGACGTGGGTTTCTTTGGTGGTTTGGTTTCCAGCTGTTTCCTTCTCAGTGATTGGATGTTTCAGTGCATAAAAAAAGCCTTCCTGAGCTGATGGTTCGAGTCCACCACAGATCACTGATGATGATAACAGAGCAGTGAACCTTAAATGTCCTACAGAATAAAATCTTCACAACATTTACGTTTCTCGGTGGGATTGACTGAATATAACTGAAACAATTAAAATCCTGATGCTGAATGTTCCTCCTCTGAGATCAGAGTAAAACCACAGACCGACAGGTGGCGATCCTTCAGGAGCTCCTTAACTTTCACATTTACTTCATGAATTCCTTCTTAAGGTTGGAGTGTGAACACACTCACAGTTTTAAATGGATCGTTCTATCGTTAAGAATACTTTTATTAATAATAATAGTCAATAGTTTAAAATGTAAAATTCACTTTAGAATTCTGTATTCTGTAGAAATGTGGTTCCTCGCAGTTTAAACTGAAGAGCGAAAGAGTCTGAAGCATCCTGAGTCTGGTTTCGGTGGTTTGTGCTCGGTGTAGAAACAGTGCTTCTCGCTTATCAGTGAAACTTCAATCTTCTCAGAGCTCATGGTACAAGATCACAGCTCAGAAGTTCATCGAGCTGGTTTTAATCATGAACTTCATCTGAAAATGCTATTTTTACATCTTCGCCGGTTTCTCTGATGGTTTCTGTGAGCGTCTCCTGCCACACGACTCTGTTTAGAGGACTGCTAGAAGATGAGCTGAACGTGAACTGCAGCAAATGTTGAGTCAAGGTTCCTAAAATCTTTTAAGATTTACTGTAGAGTCCCTGAAAACCTACCAGATTCAATCTGTACTTTTCACTGATTTCAGTAAAATAACTCCTCTAACTCTTCCTCTTTCACTGATACCCTCCTCCTCTCTCCTCTCCTCCCTTCTCCCCTCTCCTCTGTTCTCCTCTCCTCCTCTCTCCTCTCCTCTGCTCTCCTCTCCTCTGTTCTCCTCTCCTCTGCTCTCCATTTACATTTATCAGACGCTCTTATCCAGAGTGTCCTCCATGTCCTGATTACAGGGACAGTCCCCCTGGAGACACTCAGGGTTCAGGGTCTCAGGGACCAAGTGGTGGTAGTGCTGGAGGTGGGGATCGAACCTGGGACCTCTTGATCCAGAGGTCCATAGACAAGTACCACCACTAGACCAGCACCCTCTCCTCTCTCCTCTCCTTTCTCCTCTCCTCCACTCCTCCCCTCTCCTCTCCTCCTCTTTCCTCTCCTCCCATCCTCCTCTCTCCTCTCCTTTCTCCTCTCCTCCACTCCTCCCCTCTCCTCTCCTCCTCTTTCCTCTCCTCCCATCCTCCTCTCTCCTCTCCTCCTCTTTCCTCTCCTCTCCTCTTTCCTCTCCTCCCATCCTCCTCTCCCCTCTCCTCCTCTTTCCTCTCTTCTCCTCTCCTCTTTCCTCTCCTCTCCTCTCCTGCCCTCTTCCTCTCTCCTCTCCCCTCTCCTCTCCTCTCTCCTCCTCTTTCCTCTCCTCCTCCTCTCCTCCTCCTCTTTCCTCTCCTCTCCTCTCCTCCTTCTCTTTCCTCTCCTCTCTCCTCCTCTTTCCTCTCCTCTCCTCTCCTCTCATCCGCTTTCCTCTCCTCTCCTCTCCTCTCTTCCCTCTCCTCTCATCCACTTTCCTGTCCTCTCCTCTCCTCTCCTCCTCCTCTTTCCTCTTCTCTCTCCTCCTCTTTCCTCTCCTCTCCTCTCCTCTCCTCTCCTCTCACCTAGGGTCATCACAGATCAATAATAATGGTTTAATAAATTCAATCAGTCTTGCCATTAATCACAGTAGTTAACGATATGCAAATGAGCCGTCCACTGAATTTAATCATTTGAGCAGTCCGGGTCCAGGTGTGTAAATAGAAGTAAAAAAAAAAAAAAAAAACGAGGTAATAACAAATCATTTTGGCCAATCACTGATGCTGATGTTTTTAATACTTTTATTTCATTTGCTGTCTGTGTCACATTACTGATTGGTTCAGAGTTTTCTCCACCGTGCAGCCTGATCTCTGGTTCTGGAGAATCTTCTGCTTCTTTCGTTCAGAAAATCATCGTTGTGTTCAGGTGCAGTCAGATCTCCGAGCAAACCGCCGAGAGGGGATCGGACACGTCCTGGGACCTAGTCCCGAATCACGAGACCACCGCGTCCCGATTCACGAGACCACCGCGTCCCGAATCACGAGACCACCCTGTCCCGAATCACGAGACCACCGCTGTCCTGAATCACGAGACCACCCCGTCCCAAATCACGAGACCACCCCGTCCCGAATCACGAGACCACCGCTGTCCCGAATCACGAGACCACCGCTGTCCCGAATCACGAGACCACCGCTGTCCCGAATCACGAGACCACCGCGTCCCGAATCACGAGACCACCCCGTCCCGAATCACGAGACCACCCCCGTCCCGAATCACGAGACCACCGCTGTCTCTGAGTTTGTCTGATCAGCTTTTAACTTCTGAAGTAGGATTACACGAATCAAACCCAAAGGCTGCACCGCTCACACTTTTCAAAGAAAGGAAAGTTCATCAAATGGATTCAAAACAGGATCAAATTCAGTTCTTTTCAAATCTAATCTGGATTAAACAACTTCTAAAGGTTATTTTAGCTCATTATTGTTATTTTCTTAAAGAATTTCACATCAGTCGTGACTTTTCTGGGCCTTGTTTGGTTTCAGCGATATTCTAGTAAAACATGACTTTTATATTCATTTTATATGATTTACTTTTTTTTGTTCTTTGTTTCAGAGAAACAGCGCAGATAGTTAATCCACTTCAAATCTAAAAAATGTCGGAAGAAGTTTTTATCTTCTCAGATTCAAATCATTTCTCGAGAGTTTGAGCGTCGTGTTCAGACTTTGTGGTTTTTAGAGACGACAGGAAGTGATGGTAATTCTTGATTAAGTCGGTTTTTGAGAGGTTAGTTCTTGACTCTTATTATTTATTATTCTCATAAAACAGAAAAGAGAAAATGAAAGCTCATCTGTTGATCCCAGAAGCGGCGCGGCAGGATCAGCGGTTCTGCTAAAATAAAGTAAAAATAGCGCAGGTGTGTTTGGTTGATGTGATTTCTTTTTTTTTTTTCTTAAGTTTCAAAAACAGAAACTTGTTTGAAGAATAAAAACTGCTCGTCACCGCAGGAGACGCGTCTTCACTTTAGTTTTACATCTCAGGCTTTGGTCCAAGTTTCAGTCAGAGCTAAATTTAGGGTTGATTTGAACACATTTAGTGAGACTGAAACTAAACTGCGTGGAAAGAGTTTAATAAACACGTTTATTTCAGACGTTAATGTTCTTCAGTACTTTTGGATGCATTCACATTGACAGCGTTCAGCAGATGCTCTTCTCCAGAGCCACTTCCATTTCTTATCGACAGGGACGACCCCCCCGAGCAGCCTGGGGTTCAGGAACCCAATGTTGGTGGTGCTGGAGGTGGGATTGGAACCTGCAACCTTTAGGTCTAACGCGAGTGTCCTACCTCTAGACCGCCAGCACCCACGTTTGTGTTCACTGGTGAATAAAACATCAACACACAAGGGCAGCGGCGGTCTAGCGGTTCGGGAGTTTGGCCACAGGAACTGAAGATTTTGGTTTCAAATCCCTCATCCCTTACCCTTATTTTGCCCTGAGGTACCCTTAAGCAAGGTACCGTCCCCGTCACTGCTCCCTGGGTGCTTTCAATAGCTGCCCCCTGCTGCATGGTGTTTGAGTGCAGGGGTTAAAAGCAGAGGTCCAGTTCCGTTGTGGTTCACTGTGTGCTGTGCTGGGACCTCGCAATGACACGAATAGTCACTTTCACTTTTTCACTTTCATCCACACGCTGTTGAATGTCTCACAGACGGAGACGAGGTGAGATCTAATGGATTCATGTTTAGGGGTCTGGTAGGGCCGTGCAATGTATCGTCCGTTAATCAGGACATCGACAATCGATTTACTGATATGCGATATGCAAATGAGCCCTAATCAGTGGTTTTGATAGGGCGCCCAATCAAAAGCAGGGGTGTGATTCTGGGTGTGTTGATTGGGCTGTAACAAAAGAAACCTCTCAAATAACACTGGCCAGGCATTAACCCTTAAAGACCCTGTTTAATTGGCCTCGTATTTTAGATTTTCATCTCATTGGTGGTTTCTGCCACATTATTGCTTCACCTCTTGGTTTCGGTCTCCTGCAGCCCTGACGTCTTTCTGCCTCTTCTGTGCTTAAACTCATGGTGGTGGTCACAGTGCAGATAGATCTCAGCCCAAATCAAACCCAGAGACGGGACCGGACAGGCTTTTCCAGGGAAACCCGTCCCACGCACCAGTCCTGGAGACGGACCCGAAGTGGAGCACGTTACCCTCCCAGGTTTGGGCTTTCAGATCACACTCATGGAGCTTCTACAGAAACGCTAAACATGAAGTCGAGAAGATAACTAGAGCTTTTCAAATCAAAGTGAAAGTGACTACCATGAACACAGTGAACCACAACCAAACACATCATTTAACACACACACAGTCCAGCAGGGGGCAGTGACAGTGACAGTACCTTGCTGAAGGGCAAGCTACTGATCTAGGATTTGAACCCATAACTTTCTGATCCTGGGGTCCCCGAACACTGAGCTTCCTTCACCGGGAACCGAACCCTCATTTTAGCCACTAGACTTTTTAATTTTTTTTTTTTTTTAGACCAGCAGACGTATTAAATAGGTCACGTGATCACCTGAAGAGGAAATGTTTAATTATATATAAATACACACACACAGTGCAAAAGTGTCCGTACAAAAACTTCACCCCCCCCCCCCCCCCAATAAATAAATAAAAACTCTTAAAAGAGATTTTTTGGAAAAATAAAAGTCCCTTCATATAAAACTCCTCTTCAGTGGGAACTCAGAACCTCCTGATGGTTCTGTTCTGTTTCACATCTTCGCGGCTCCTTCATCACCACAGGTCCGGTTCTTCAGTAGAACTTCTCCTCACTGTTTAGTGTGCTCCTCCTCTGTGGAATCAGAATTGATTCTAAAATGACACAAATTTTAATGAGTTTTTTGACTGAAATGATTCAATGTGGTGATCATCTAAACATTACGTATGAAAATGGATAATAAAAAATGAAGTCCTGAATAGAAAAGTTCTAAATATGGTGTTCATGTTCACAACTTATGATCTATAAAAAGACTGGAGAAGAAGACTGGAGAAGAAGACTGGAGAAGAAGACTGATGATTAAATGAATATCTGTAACAAACATCTAGACCAGCGATCTAATAAATAATAACGCATGAATAGACAGGAAGTGAAAACTGGACACAAACATGAAAGAAAACTGAAAGTCTCACTGAGTCACAGTCGGACCCTCGACCCTCAGTGTTGGAGGAAACGAGGCGAGAACCGGAACCCTGCAGGTCCAGGTCCAGGATCAGGGTCCTTCTCGATTTTTTACACGAGAGTGAAAAGGTCAGTAGTAGGAGAGCTGTATCACACACACACACACACACACACACAAATAAGTGTCAAACTTGATTAGCCATTAAATGCAGTTATTTAATAAAATATTAGTGATGCATTCTGAATGTCATTAAAATATGTAATGAGTGTATAATAATAATAACAATAATAATAATAATAATAATAATATAATTGTTGTTGTTGTTGTTAGTATTTCTGTGAGAATATACAAGTGAAATAATAAATGAAAGAGTGTTTCCTTACTTGTCACCAGAACCGTGACGATGACTGCGATGGCGGTGGCGCTGAGTCGGACCGTCGGTCCATTTCCTGCACTGGTTCTGCTGCTGAGCACACAGTCCACCACGCTGACCCTCAGATCCTGGACGGAGAAGTTCCCCTGCAGGTCTGAAACCTTCACCCTGAGATCATAACGACCTGAATACACACTTCCGTCCTTCACCAGAGACACATTCCATCCTGCGGAGAGGGACGGAGAGGGACAGAGTGGGACGGAGAGGGACGGAGAGGGACAGAGTGGGACGGAGAGGGACAGAGTGGGACGGAGAGGGACAGAGTGGGACGGAGAGGGACGGAGAGGAATTTAAACCTCATTAGAGCTTATCTGGGAACAGGGGCGTTTCCAATAAAGTGGCCAGTGAGGTGCTTTTTGGTTCATGTGTTTCTGCAGGATTTTTACCAAAACTGGGCTCAATGGTCCATTTCCCCTCGGGGTTCCCCACCAGCTCGTAGATGAAGGGTCCACCGAAGGGGTACAGGTCCAGATCGGTGGCACTGAGGCTTCCTCTGATTGGCTCGTCAGACACACACATGCTGAGCGAGTTCTGCTGGAGTTCGGGAAGGTTATCGTTCTGGTCCAGCAAGTGGATGAACAGGGTTCCTGTCGCCGTCGCGGGGGGCTCGTCTGCGAACCAGAGTGAAGTCAGTGTGACCTGAAATACTCATATAGAACATGATCTAGAACCTGTTTTCATGCTAATTATGGTCAATTAATGCCCAGAATTACAGAGGAGTGAACAGAGGAGTGGATAAAAACATAATACCTGGAATAAATTCCAATAAAAGAAATATCTAAAATGATATTCTAATAAAACTTGTACTTAGAATAAGGTTTTGTGAAATTAATGAAGAATAAAAGTTTAATACAATTAATATTAAAATAAATTCTAATAAAACTGACACCCAGAATGAAGATAGAAAAGTTCTAAAGTATTACCAAGACTGAAATTCTAAAAGTTTATTCTAAACTCGAATAAAATGATCATTGAATTGCTCTCCAGGATGCAGTTGTAATAAAATGAGTATTCAGAAGAAGTTATAATAAATCTAGAATAATCGACGATATTCTAACATTAGTTCAACATTTTGTAAAATTGATGTCCAGAATAAAGTTTTAGTGAAATTCCAAAACATTATTAAAAAGGTTAAAGTTCCAACAAAGTTAAGCTTCCATCATTAATGTCTAGTTCAATGAATAACCATAAATGAATAAAATAAAATTCTAATAAAAGTAAAAATCAGAATGAGTTATAATAAATCTAGAAAAGAGTTCTAAAAGTGTATGACCAAGAACACAACTCTAATATTAACAGACAGTAAAATTAATATCCAGAAAAAAGTTCAAATAAAGTAGCGTCCAAAATAATGTCCAATAAAATTAAAATCCAGAAAGATGTTATAACCTGAATATCTGGAAGAAAGTTCTAATAAAGTTAATATTCCGAATACATTTCTAAAAAAATATCAACAATGAAGCTGTAATGAAATGAATATCCAGAATGATGATAAAATGTATATCTAGAACAGTTCTGAAAGATTAAAGCTCTACTAATATTAACCTCCAGAACAAAGTTCTAAAAAAGTTAATGTCCACGAGAAAGTTCAAATAAAGTTCACTTTCCCAAAAAGTTGTATTAAAATAAAATATCTAGAGTTTATTTGTGTGATTAAATGAAATATGAATTAAATTCATCTGTAAAAGTACTTTTAGTTTTAAAATGGACTGTAAATGTTATTAATGACCGAAATGAAAGTAAAGAGTCCAGTGACTGAAGAAAGTATCGTTACTGTACAGACAGAAACATTGTCTCACCGTCGTCCACAGCCAACACGGTCACCCTGTAGTTACTGTCCTTAACGAACGGGGACTCTCTGTCCAGAACTGTAGCTGTGGACACTTGTCCAGTCTCTGAGTCTACAGTCACCCAGTCATCCTCATCTTCTCCTTTAAAGAACCTACAGTGAACAGGAGAACGTTAGAACACCGTCACGATTAAACACATTCTAAGAGAAGAAAACGGCTGCTATGCCACTGTGCTAATGCTCTTTAGTGGTTCTAGATAATTAACCAGAAATCATATTAACAAATCTGTTACAGACACTAAACACCTCTTGTGTAACATCTCACTGGCCACTTTATTGGAAACACCTGTTTAGTGCTTCAACCCAGTGGCCACTTTATTAGAAACACCTTGTGTGTCCATGCAGGTATGATGATCTAGAACTGAAACAGGATTGTTTTTGTCCTTAAATGTGTTCATTTTTTTCTGCTTGCCTGACTTTAGATGAACTGCGGTCCTGGTCCACTGCGGAGAACGTCCACAGACTGTGTCCAGCCAACGTGTTCTCCAGAACGGTCACATATTTGATGGGGTTGGTCAGTGCTGGGGGTTCGTTGATGTCCTCCACGGTGATATTAATAGGAACAGTCAGCAGCGCAGAACCAGAAGTTTCCCTGAAATAATCCACTTCCCACAGGCCGTCGATCATCTTCTGCTTCACCTTACAGGAGAAGTACGGTTCCTGGTTCTCCACACCAACCAACAGGCTCAGCTGAGGGCTCTCCTCAAAATCCAGGGGCTACACAAGAGAGAAGAACCGTTAAGTTCTGCATATCACTGGTGTGAACGCTTTTTGAAACATGGATCAATAGAACTAAAATCACCATGATAACATTCTGGTTCTTGGTTTGCAGACCAGCCAGTTATGGTTCCTAAATTGTTCTTGGCTTTGTTTTAGGGTTGTTCAATTCTTTAAACCTTAAAAACGTTCTGATCCGTTGAACTCTTTAAAGAACCATCAGCTGAATCCAAACTGGAATGAGTGGTATAGAAGAAATACTTTTAACTTGTACTTATTTGTGTAAATGCTTACTTATGTTCTTAATTTTTGTTTAAAATGGTTCTAGGGTTAGATTCCTGTTCCCCTTTCTAGATCTAGACTTTTAGAGAAGCTCCACAAAGAACAGACCAAATGGAATAAACAATGAACTCATGAGTACAGACAGATAAATGGACTAATGGTTCTTTAGTTGTAAGCATGAGACCGGAGAACCCTCTTTTAGAAGCGTGAACACTTCTGCTGGGCCTTTAGAGAACTTGATGAGGGGAATTTTACCGTTTGGACAGAAATGATCCCCTGATTGGTTCTGGGATCCGACTCAGCCTTGAAGTTCTTGTCTTTTTCTCCACGAATGGTGTATTTGGTTCTCCAGGCAGCAGTTCCTGGACTGTCTTTGTCGTTTACCTCCAGTCTGTAAACAACCACTCCACTCTCTCCTTCTTTCACTCGTCCACTGCCCTGTTCATCACGGAGACGAAGAGAAAAACGGCAGAAAGGTGAAGATAAATTCCAGCTGCTCTTCCCAGGTGAGTATTTATGGGGAAACACTTTTTTGTTTTGTATTTGATGTTTTTCTCCATTTTGCTCAGTGTTTCTCAGTGTTTCTCAGAGTTTCTCAGAGTTGGTCAGTGTTTCTCAGTGTTTCTCAGTGTTTCTCAGTGTTTCTCAGAGTTTCTCAGTGTCTGTCAGTGTTTCTCAGTGTTTCTCAGTGTTTCTCAGAGTTGGTCAGTGTCTGTCAGTGTTTCTCAGTGTTTCTCAGTGTTTCTCAGAGCTGCTGTGTTGCCTGGTGTTACTCAGTATTTCTCAGTGTGGCTCAGTGATTCAATGACTGTGTTTCTCAGTGTTGCTCATTTTGTCTGAGTACTGCCCAGTGTGTCTCAGTGTCTCTCAGTGTGTCTCAGTGTGTCTCAGTGTCTCTCAGTGTGTCTCAGTGTCTCTCAGTGTTTCTCAGTGTCTCTCAGTGTCTCTCAGTGTGTCTCAGTGTCTCTCAGTGTCTCAGTGTGTCTCAGTGTCTCTCAGTGTTTCTCAGTGTCTCTCAGTGTCTGTCAGTGTTTCTCAGTGTCTGTCAGTGTGTCTCAGTGTCTCTCAGTGTTTCTCAGTGTCTCTCAGTGTCTCTCAGTGTCTCTCAGAGTGTCTCTCAGTGTCTCTCAGTGTCTGTCAGTGTCTGTCAGTGTCTGTCAGTGTCTCTCAGTGTCTCTCAGTGTCTGTCAGTGTCTCTCAGTGTTTCTCAGTGTCTCTCAGTGTTTCTCAGTGTCTCTCAGTGTCTGTCAGTGTGTCTCAGTGTCTGTCAGTGTGTCTCAGTGTCTGTCAGTGTCTCTCAGTGTCTGTCAGTGTCTGTCAGTGTCTCTCAGTGTCTCTCAGTGTGTCTCAGTGTCTCTCAGTGTCTCTCAGTGTCTGTCAGTGTCTGTCAGTGTCTCTCAGTGTCTCTCAGTGTCTGTCAGTGTCTGTCAGTGTCTCTCAGTGTCTCTCAGTGTCTCTCGGTTTGTCTCTCAGTCTCTCGGTTTGTCTCGGTGTGTCTCAGTGTTGCTCACATGTATGATGGGTAATTCAGGTTTGTGGTTGTTGCCGTCGATGATGTTGATGGTAACGGTCGCTGTGCTGATCAGCTGCTTTACTTCCTCGAAGTCTTTTACTTCCACAACGATCCGATACGTCTGAGCCTCCTTTACAGAAACGGCATTTCAGAAAATGAATTCTAAATTTAACAATCAGCCTTAAAATCAGACACAAGACCAACAAAAACCTGCTGACTCAGGGCCTCCCTCTGTTCCCTCCACACTCTTCTCTGATTCTCTGCTTTTCTGCTTTTCTTTTTGGAGAATTTTGATTTTCTAAAATTCTGTGAAATTTAGAAGTAATTTTCTGACACATTCGCATTTTAGGATGTTTTTTGGAAATTTTCATTCTGAGTTTTGGAATCATTATGAAAATTGTCGAATTTTTTTTATTGTTATGTAGAATATAAGAATTTGAAAATAAGAGCTTCAGATGTTGAATGTCCTGATTCTGGTAGATTTTTTTTCTTAGCAATTTTTACAATTTTCAGGTTCAGAAAATGAAAACGGAAAACGTTTGAACATTTCATTTTTAAACATTTTCAGTGTGAGCTACAACCGTCACCACTGAAATGAAGAAAAATCGAGACAGTGTGTCTGAAACGATCAACGAAAGGAAAAAAGTAAAGACCTCGTAGTCCAGACACCCTCTGAAGGAGATCTGTCCGGTCTGCTGCTGCTGTTTGATGAAGAACTCCAGGTTTGGAGTCGATGGAGAAACAGAAACGATTCTGAAAGTAAAGAGTCCGTTTCCGGTCCTGCTGTCGTCTGGATCCACGGCGCTCACTGTGACCAGATCTGTTCCTGCAGAGAAGAAACATGACAGCAGTAATAATAATAAATAAAAAAAATAATAATAAAGAATTAAGCTAAATAACAAAAATTCATTCAATTAAATAATTCAATTAAATAAATACATTTTATCAAGCAGTTCAAGTCAAGTAGGAATTAAACTAAAGAGCTAAATAAATTATACATGAAGTAATTAAAATAAAGGACAACTAAACAACTAAACAAAATAATTTAATAACTTGTGAGATGTTATGAATTACTTTTTTAAATTTATTTCCTGATGAATGGACAACAGAACCGATCCAAACATTGAGTCAAATGTTTGTAAAGAAGTGAAACATTATCACTTCTATAATGTTGCCATTCCAGAAATTTCATTTGTACAATGTGGCCTAAAGTATGTGGACAATGAGCATCTCGGACGTTTAAAACTGAAACCGAGAGCTTTAATGAGCAGTTTTTCCGATTTAAAAGCCTCCGCTCTTCAGAGAGCCAATTCAGTCCAAAGACGGGGAGGACAGAAGACATTCCTGCAGGCGGCGTCCTCCTGACTTCAACCCTGACTTGTATGTCAGGAACAAGTGTGGCTGGAACTGTAAAAGCTGCAGTCTCACCCTGCAGTGTTGATTCTTCTACGCTGGTCTCATAACTGGCTTCATTGAAAACGGGGGGGTTGTCGTTTATGTCCAGGACCTGGATGTCCACTCTCTGAAATGTGTGCACCTCCTCAGAACCATGACAGTCCACTTTCAGCTGCAGAGACGCAGGAAGGTTCCTTAATTTAGTTTATTATTTATGACTGTTGTTGCTTACAGGTCGCATCACAGATGACTTTTTAAAAGATTACATATTATACAGCCCTTTTAAAAATTATACAATATTTGTTTAGCTTTTATTTTGTTCTGTGATTTTTTTAAAATAATTTATTTATAAAATCTAAAACAATTGTGGATTTTTAAATTTTAAAGAAAGTTCTGTGAATAGTAAAATGTATTATTATTATTATTATTATTATTACCTTTATTTTCAAATTTGGAAAAAAGGTTTTCTAACTTTATGTAACCAATTAATTCTATTAAATCTCACAAATTAACTTTTTTAGGTGGCTTGATTTGAGGACACGTGGGCTGAAGGACATAGTGTTTCAGGTTTGGAGGTAAGTGCTCTTACTTTGAAGTTCTTGTTTTTCTCGTAGTCCACTTTTTTGTGGACCTCGATAACGGCCTCCTTCCTGTTGATTTGGAAAACACCCACAGGCTCCTGGTCCGCACCCGGTCCGGACAGGACGCACGTATGAAGTATGTCCTTATCAATGGTCACCTGAGAAAAACCAGGAGACGGAAAGTGAGGACACGCTGTCGGAAATGAAGGTGATGAGCAGATTTAAAGTCCATTACTTCTTTCAGCTGCTCCTATCTCCATCGCTTCCTGTCCAAGAACCTTCATGTCCTCTCTCACCATGTCCATAATCCTCCTCTTTGTCCATAATCGTCCACTCTGTCCTTCCTCTTCTGCTCTTTCCTGGCAGCTCCATCCTCAACATCCTCGTCTCTCCTCTGGACATGTCCAAACCAACACAGTCTCACTTCTCTCTCTGTAGCCAAACTCTTCAGCTGTCTCTCTAATACACTTGTCTCATATCCTGTCCATCCTCGTCTCTTCTGGTGCAAACCTCAGCATCTTTAACTATGAACCCTCCAGCTCCTCCACCCGTCCTTTTGTCACGGACTCCAATACACAAAACAAAGACGGTCTGACTACTGTCTCCAGCAGATCTCACTACCATCTCCATCCCTTGTAACATAGCTGGTCTCACTACCATCTCCAACACGCATAGCATAGCTGGTCTCACTACTGTCTCCAAACCCTATAACATAGCTGGTCTCACTACCATCTTGTAAATCTTCCCTTTCACTCTCACTGGTCCCCGTCTGTCATACAAAGCTTGTTTTTAATAATAGAATGGCTTAGAATAAAGTCACACAGAAGAACCAGAATCAGGTATTAAGGTCTGCAGTTACTTTAAGGAACCCTTGAAGAACTGTGATGTGAAGAGTTTAGAACATGACCCTTTGTTGTTGTAGCAGCAATAAAAAAGCAGCAGTACTTTGAGCGTGTTTAATAAAAGCAGTGAGGCTTCGAGGAACGTGACCTACCGTCCCCAGTGTGTAGGGCAGGTCCTGACTGTCCTCCTCCTTCAGGATAAAGTCTAGGGGAAGAGACTCGACTGTCCAGGACCGTTTCTTACGGGTTCTGATCACTGATGAGTTCACGATCCAGACCTGCGGCGGGACAGTCATCACACACTCAGCGGTTCAGTGCAGCACCTTTAATTTCGAAGGGTTCTAGAGGACCCCAGTCATTACTGCTGTTAATAACTATGTAATAAAACAGTGAACTTCATAAAATAAGCGTAACGACTGGTGTTGTGGTAACAGCAGTGCAGGTTGTGTTATTACACATTAACTAACTTTAATTGCATGAGTTTAACTTTAAACTGTAGGATTGTAGTTTTAATTGCACTTTGGTCCTTTTCAGTCTCAGGACATTATCTATTATTTCTATCCTCCGTCACCTTCCCACCATCCAGACCGTCTCAGACTAAATGGACACAAACACAGAAAAGACGTCCCTCTGTGTGTCCATCGGTGCAGGACAGAGTGAAGGAGAGTGAGAGAGAGGACAGATGTATTTTTTCGGAGTGTTTATGAACAGGTAATGTCTGTTTCATGGAGTAAACGGTTTTCTGATTATTATTGTTTTCAGGTGACAGGTTTGCAGGATGAAAGGAGAAAAACTCCTTTGTGTTTCCAGAATAAACCACGTTTCAGCATCTTCCCAGTGAAGAAAACCACGAATGACTTGATGTAATATAAAAATGCTGAGAAATACATTATAACATCTACAGCACTGTGCAAAAGTTTTAGGCAGGTGTGAAAAAATTCTGAAGACTTTCAGAAATATCTATAATGATTGTTTATTTTGATCAATTTACAAAATGCAAAGTGAGGAACAAAAGAAAAATCTAAATCAGATCAATATCTGGTGTGACCACCCTTTGCCTTCAGAGCAGCATCAGTTCTTCTAGGCACACTCGCACACAGTCAGGGATTCTGTAGGATTATAGTCGGTGTCTGATCAACCAGTTTTACCAAACAGGTACCGATGATCATCAACGTCACACGGAGGAGAAACACAGTCATGTTTGGAACGACCGACCGGCCGAGTTCCTTCAGAAACCGTGTGCGAGTGTACCTAGAAGAACTGATGCTGTTTTGAAGGTAAAGGGTGGTCACACCAAATATTGATCTGATTTAGATTCTCTTTTGTTCATTCACTGCATTTTGTTGATTGATGAGAATAAATGATCAACACTTCCATTTCTGAAAGCGTTTGTTTACAGCGTTTTACACACCTGACTGAAACCATTGCACAGTGCTGTAAATTTAGTACAAAAGCATATCCCAGAGCAAAGAAGAACAGAAGGAAAACACACAGACGTGAACAATGAAACAATGTTTCTTCTAATGTTCTCAAATAGCAATAAAATAGAAATGTAACTCTAAAAACGCTGAGAAATGCACGTTTAGCAGGACGGCTGCTGCTCATCAGGTTTACTTACAGTCGTGAGGAGGACAGCGACTGTTAAAGTCCTCATGTTCTTGTCCTCTGTTCTTCTCGTCCACTCGTCCTGAATGTGATTCCTGCGGCGCTGCAGCTCTTTATGTAGCGGCTGGAAGACAATTCTCTTGAAATCCAGCAGAGTTAAGAGGCAGGTCTTCACCGCTTTTCCTTTCAGTTTCTGAGGCTTCCTGGAATTTATTACCGCGCTCAGCGTGTAGTGTTGGATGTTTAACCTTTTATTGTTTACCTTTGAACAAAATAAAACAAAAAAAGCATGGAACGTAATCATGTGGCCAGGGATCTTGTGCTCAACTTTATTAGACATAAACCAAACACTCGAGAACCACAGGAACCCAGGAAGTCCACAAACAAACACAAAAGCACAAAATCCAGAACTCCAGAAGAAAAATCCCCCAAAATGTCTGAATTATTCCTCCATGATTTTTATCCTCCATCACCTTCCCAACATCCAGCGGCGGGACAGTCATCACACACGCAGCGGTTCAGTGCAGGACCTTTAATTTCGAAGGGTTCTAGATGACCCCAGTCATTACTGTTGTTAATAACTATGTAATAAAACATTAAAATACATGAAATAACAGTAACAACTGGTGTTGTGGTAACAGTAGTACAGGTTGTGTTGTTACACATTAACTAACTTTAATTACATGAGTTTAACTTTAAACTGTAGGATTGTAGTTTTAGTTGCAGTCTCAGGACATTGTCCAATATTTTTATCCTCCATCACCTTCCCAACATCCAGACCGTCTCAGACTAAATGGACACAAACACACAGAAAAGACGTCCCTCTGAGTGTCCATCGGTGCAGGACAGAGTGAAGGAGCCGTGAGAGAGAGGACAGGGAGAGTGGACGGTGGAGAAAAGGTGTGTACTGTGTGTGATGTCCATGATGGGACATGTAGAGACATGGATGGGTTTGGGTGAGCTGCTGGGAGAAAAGGAAGAAAAGAGTTTAATCAAACTGGAGCTCAATCTGAGCTGATCCAAACTGAGCTTTTCTTTTGAACAGAACAGGAAAAAGAGAAGCAGTTCAGCGATTGGTTGTTGTAGATGAGCCAATGAGTACCGAGTGTGAACTCGGAATAAAATTCCATATATCACTCGCACAAAGTGAGCAGGTCGTAGTTGTTTCATGTACGTTTGAGGAGACAAAGAGAAATGGTGAAAATGTGGGCGAATATTAGAGGCTTGTCCCAGTTTGCGGGACGTCCCATTCTGAAGGCTCCTTCAATCCTGGCCTTTGTTACCATGGAAACAGAGGTGAATACTTTGCATCCCAACCCAAGATTCCTAAGAGTCATTGCATGGCGTTGAGGTATTTTTACTGGTTAAAAATATAAAATATATGAGACAATATAACCCTTGAGCAAGGTACTGTCCCCCTCACTGCTTCCGAGGCACTTTCCATAGCTTTCCCCTGCTGGACGTGTGTGGGTGAAGAGCAGAAGATGATTTCGGTTCTGGTTCACTGCGTCTGTGGTTCACAATGACGAGAACAGTCACTTTCACTAGTTTGGTGTGGTTGCTAGGCAACATGAGGGACACTTCATTCATAGGTCAGACCATCTCATTAACGCCCAGTCCTTTTCCATCCTGGTCTGTCCATCACAGAACGTTTCACCCCAGAACGTGTAACAACTATCTATCTATAAAAGTCAGCTGTTATAAAACACTCTGTACAATACTGTGCAGAAATCTTCATCCTGTCACGTCTGTGTCCCGTGTGAGAGTGAGACAGTAGTTCAGTGATTCATGTACAAACACATGTAACTCCAGTCTAAACAATGAGAGTTTCATTCTAACCAGCTTTAAAGTCCATATTCACCACCACCACCTTTCTTCTCCAGCACTGAAAATCGCTGGAAACTGCTCAGGGCTGAAAATGAGAGACAACAACACTGTCCTTCAGGAAGATCTGCAGCACTGTTCCTCAAAAAAACAACACATTTAAAAAAGTGAAGAACTGAGGGGTGGACACGGTGCTGGAGATGGGGTACCCTTGTGAGCGACACCCTAAAGTAAAAAACAAGAGAAGAATGAATGAAGTTTAAAGCTCTGTATTGAACAGGAAGGCTTTCTGTCGGCCTGGCGATGATGACTAAACTAAATGTTGCTGTTTCTTTTTAAACAAACCAGTCCGGCAGGTTCGGGTGATTTTGCATGCTGGAATGCTTCCTCTGCAGTCTGCCTCGTTCCTGTTGTTGGCAGAGATTCTCCAATTACATGTTCTATTGTTTAGTTCTGTTCAATAGCAAAGCGTTACCTGCAGAGAGGCGAGAACAAGGGAAAGAACATCAGGTGATGCTGAGAAGAGTAATTAGGTTTTCTTCCGAAAAGGTGGATGAGATATTCAATTTACTGAGGAGAGTCAGGAGGTGAGAGGAGTCACGGTCTTCTCACATTCGGAGGAATAATGAGCCCTAAAGCCTCATGACCTTTGAACTCCCGTGAGTCAGTGAGAGGAGCGTTCTAAACCCCTAACAGTCAGATTAAATTGACAGGGGCAGCGGTGTCTTAGATTAGAGATTAGATCAGAGACTAGGCTCCAGGATCAGCAGGTCGTGGGTTCAAATTCCAGACCAGTTCCCTGAGGTTCCCTCGAGCGAAAGGATTCTAAAGAATTGAGATCGCAGGACCCTTTTTTATGATCGTCCATTTGTTTTTTGGGCACCTTTATGGGTCGGGACGGCACCTTGATTGCTGCTCTGTCTCACATGACTGATAGCAGATTTTACAACTGATCCTTCCTGTTGTTTTCTCCTGAGCTTCCAGTGAATGAAGGTCATCATATTCCTGACTTCTGAGGAACTCACCTGACCTGATTGCTAAGCTCCTCCCAGCACTCCCTGACTTTTCTCTCACATTTAATTCTCACTTCTCCGTAGGTCGATAAGGAAATGCATTGCTACTGAACTGCTTTAAACAATGGGAGGTGTTACAGGACCCTCGATACGAACACAGAAGAAAGCAGGCGTGCAAACTGACCCAGGAGTTTAATCTGATTACATCATCTCAGTTGTACGGTATAGTGAAAGTGAAAGTGAAAGTGACAACCCTTGTCATTGCGAGGTCACGGCACAGCATGAACCACAACGAAATTGGACCTCTGCATTTAACCCATGCACACTCAAACCCGTGCAGCAGTGGGCAGCTATTGAAAGCGCCCGGGGAGCAGTGATGGGGACGGTACCTTGCTCAAGGGTACCTCAGAGCAACCTATTGGGAAGGGGTTTGAACCCCCGATCCTCCGATCATGCGGCTAACACCCTAACCGCTAGGCCACCGCTGCCCCTGTATCTGTTGGACCTGAAGGAATAAAACAGGTCCTTCTCTTTCACTTTACTTGTTTGGACGAGGTTTAACTCATCTTAGTCATTATTTCATAATCATCAGTTTTCACACGCATCAACGTTTCATTGTAATGACATTAATTTCAGGCCTGGTACCGACTTTCTGCTGTTCCCATTAAAGATATCCACAGCAGATTATCCGTTTCCATTTCTTCTGGTCCTCTGCGTCTTCCTCCTTCAGTCCAGCCACCTGCATGTCCTCTCTCGCCTCGTCCATAAACCTCCTCTTTGGTCTTCCTCTTCTCCTCTTTCCTGGCAGCTCCATCTTCAACATCCTCCTCCTGATATACTCCTCGTTTCTCCTCTGGACACGTCTAACCTGGTCTGTCCCTCTAATATACTCATTTCTAATCCTGTCCATCCTCGTCACACCCAACGATCTCAGCATCTTTAGGTCATGTCCAACTATGCTTAATTAAATTTGATAACCGTCCCAAGTGGACAAAGTCATATGACAGACTAAAAAACTGGAGAACGCAGAAGAGGACGCTGTGCTGTTCCAGTGAGGACTGTGGTTTGATCGTATCCCTTTCAGAATCTTTCAGGTTTATAATCCATTCTTCGAATGTCTTTTTTGAAACTAAACCTATAATAATAAACCCAACCATGAATGTCTTCTGGGATCACTGATCCACTTCTCCAGGCTGGACAAACTTGTTATTGTTGTGAACATGGTTGTTGGTCACCATGATGCCTTCGACTGAGTCTGTGGACCAGAGCATGAGACATGATGGACCTTGAATTGGCAGACATATCCAGCAACCAGGGAGCAGTGATGGGGGCTTTCCTTTGCTTGAGGGAACCTCTAAGCAGCCTACTTTCTGATTTCCTAGGAACTCATCCTGAAAAATTAGACCACTGGTGCCCCCAGGGGTTTGGGGTGGCAGCGTGGTGGAGCATTGTTTCACAGTGAGAAGGTCCTGCTTTGATTTCCAGACGGATTGATCCAGGTCCTTTCTCTGTCCCCATTTCTGTATGTGTTTCCTTCAGGAGCTCCGGTTTCCTCCCACCATCCAAAGACCTGCACGTCAGGTGGACCGGAGGTGCTAAATTGTCCCTCTAGGTGTGAGTGTGTGTGTGTCTGCCTTGCGATGGACAGGAGACCTGTGTAGGGTGTCCCCGCTTTTCTCCCTGTGAGAGCTGGAATAGACTCCAGCACCACCCCCGACCCTAATCAGGGCAAGCGTCTCAGAAAAAGAGTAAGAGAGAGGTAAACCTCGAGGTCTCGAGCTGAGCAGGACAAAACGCTGGCCTCCAGCGTTTGGTTTTAGTGATAATAAAGAGTGTCCTGTAATGTGTGCACACTGCCAGGGTCACTTTTAACCAGATACCGCAGATGTAAACTAAGAATACCGGCGTCACCTGAAAAATGGTGGCTATTTTTATTAAATTTTTTAGTTTTTTGAGGTGTTGTTTGTCTGGACGTGCTACACTACCACTGAATGAGGACCAGCAGGTGTGGTGAGTTACATGGAAACATAACTGAGATGTTAACACTTCATCTCATCTGCAAGGCAGGAATGTAGGTGCGTCTTCATCAACATGTTGTCCACCTGTGAAGGTTAAAAAACATCTGACGACCGAGGAACGCTGCAAGCTGGAGACTCAGCCCTTTATATTTTTCTCCCAAAGATCCTGATGTTCTTTTATATTGACTGTATTGTTGAGGAACATCTGATTATCTGATTATTTTTCAGTCTGTCTGTCTGTGTCTATCTATCTATCTGTTTGTCTGTCTGTCTGTCTGTCTATTTGTCATTCAGTCAGTCTGTCTGTTTCTATCTATCTATCTGTCTGTCTGTCTATCTGTCAGTCTGTCTTTTTGGTTATCTTTCCATTCATCCATCTCTCTGTCAGTCTGTCTCTCCCTCTATCTCTCTGTCTATCTGTATTTCAGTTTTTAGAGAATCGAATGTTTCTCTCTTTTTGGTTTATTTTTAATGTGAGAAAGAAAAACTTCAATCTTCAGACTTCTTTTCCTCCAGAGATCATATTCTTTATTTGTATAAGACTTTTTAGAAGAAGTAGAAGAATTTTGGTATCAAACCTACTAACACAGTTCCAGTGATTCACACCACAAGACAGCAGAACAAACATGTTCCATTTTCACGTCCGTTTGGTTCAGAAGCTTCAGTTTCTTCTGGATTTAAATGCATGAAATGTAATAAAGGTGGATATTTTTAACTTTAAAAATAGATCCACTCCCAACCGTCTCCCTTATAAAAAAAGAAAATTCATCTGAATAGTGTTTAACTTGTTCTAGAAAGAAACCCCACATTTACACAATCAGCCACACCATTAAGAACATGGCCAAGAGAACTCAGGGGTTCTGGTTCTAGTGGTTCCTGTCTGTGGGGGAGGATGGGTTAGGCAGTCGAGTAGGACGAGTGTGATGATCTGCGGGACAAACTGGGCCAGAACATCTCCAACACAGCAGGGAAAGTTCTGAAAATGCAGTGATCACAACAGACCAAAAGTTCTACAAAGAAGAAGAACAAGAAACATAGACATCTGAGGGTCATTAATGAAGACTGGTCCCACAGAAGAGCTGCTGCTGAGGAAGTTCTGGTTCTGATAGAAAGGTATTGGGACATTGCAGGTCAGAGTGTCCATGCTGGACGATGAAGTGATGGCAGAAAGTGGGCTGGTCTGATGGATCCCGTTCTCTTTGCCTGGCAGGAGACAGCACCAGGATGCATCATGGAAAGCTAGCAGACGCAGCTTGATACTCTGGACAACAGTCTGGAAAACCTAAACATCTCTGCAGACCAAGTTCCCATCTTCATGTTGATGGTGTCCCCTTATGACAGTGTCTTCTTTCAGCATGGCAACACTCCCCCACACTGCAACCAGCTGAGGAACCAAGAGTTCAGGTTGTTCCTTCCAGTCCCATCTAGCATCTGTGGGACAAACTAGTGCCATCCATGGACCCACCTCCCAACTAATAGGACTTAAAGGATCTGAAACCACAGCTCACCTTCAGAGAAGAGTCAGAGCTGTTCTGGAGGAACGAGGGGAACCCACAGTATCAGGAAGTTGGTTTAATATATGACCTGGAGGGTTCTGGTCCTTCTAGATGACAGACTGTGGATACGGTCAGTGCTTCTCAGATGAGCCCTGCTTGTAATTCATTTCAGTTCATAAGTTTAAGTTCTGGGCGAAGTTATCAATGGTTGTGGTCCAGAGTTACTGGTTGTACAGGTTTCAGTAAAAAAAAAAAAAAAAACTAATGACAAGATAAAAAAAAAAGTATAAAAAGAAAAACACAAATTCCCTGAATCAGTGTAACAAGAGTGTTACAAAAACAATACTCTCATGTACAATCACATCAAAACAGTCACATTACACACTTTCTGAACACCAGTACACTTTTACAGAACAATTACATTTCCTCATTTTTATACCCTGCACACCTAGAGAGAGAGAGAGAGAGAGAGAGAGAGAGAGAGAGAGGACCACCCTACCTGCCCAGAGAGAGAGAGAGAGAGAGAGAGGGAGGGAGAGGGAGGGAGAGGGACCACCCTACCTGCCCAGAGAGAGAGAGGACAGTTCTACTGAATGATGGGGGAGAGGGAGGACCACCCTACCTGCCCAGAGAGAGAGGACAGTTCTACTGAGTAATGGGGGGAGAGGGAGGACCACCCTACACACCCAGAGAGGGAGAGGACAGTTCTACTGAGTGATGGGGGAGAGGGAGGACCACCCTACACACCCAGAGAGAGAGAGGACAGTTCTACTGAGTGATGGGGGAGAGGGAGGACCACCCTACACACCCAGAGAGAGAGAGGACAGTTCTACTGAGTGATGGGGGATAGGGAGGACCCCCCTACACACCCAGAGAGAGAGAGGACAGTTCTACTGAGTGATGGGGGAGAGGGAGGACCCCCCTACACACCCAGAGAGAGAGAGGACAGTTCTACCGAGTGATGGGGGAGAGGGAGGACCCCCCTACACACCCAGAGAGAGAGAGGACAGTGCCTAGACAGACTTTCTGCAAAGTTCGTTTTTTTGTGATTTTGGTTACAAAAAGTAAAAAAGTAATATTTGTGCACCGCAGATTTTATCGCAATATGTAACATTCAACACAAAACCTGCCGCTGTGGGTTACATTCTGCAGAACTTAAATGTTTGCATATAAAATGTTCATGTGGTGCTAACATTCCCACAGAGGTTCAACACAACTGATTTAAATGAAAGTCTCCTTTCAGTGCAACTGAGACTTTAAGTCAGAGCTGCAGATTGCTGCCAGTTTGTTGAATCGTGGCTCCAGATTTGTTAAAACATCTGTATTGAAATCATACTCAGGAATAGAGATGGCATCCAGCTTAGAGTCCACAATGGGTTCTCCTTCAAACATATAGCAGTGGGGCTCATAATCACCTAGTTCCTCTCCTCGAGCCTGGAACTGGATGAGCTTCTGCAAATGAAGAACCAAGATTTCAATTCTATAAATCCATAAACATGAATCACAGTCTTCATTTCAGTGCAGAACTGAAATCAGGATGGTCCAAAAAGATCTACTGACTCAAAGATCTTCACTGTTTCTACACATTTCTCAGATTCCTCCTCCATTCTTACAGTTCTAGGTTGTTCTCTCTATTCATACTATTCCAGAACTTCCTCCCTTTCACACTATTAGATATTCCTCCATATCCTCTAGGATGTTCTTCTGTTCTAGGACATTCTACTCATTCGCATTGTTCTTAAACATCCTCCTCATTCTAGAACACTCCCTATTCAAGAATGTTACACAGAACTGTTCTTGCAAGATCTCCCTGTTCACACTTTTCTAGGCAATCCTAATCCACTCAGAGTCAGAGTGAATGATCTCTGCTCTAGAATGTTCCTCATTTACAGTGTTCTTGAATGTTCTTACCCATTCGTTGTCTTAAAATGTTACCGGTTTCTACACTGTTACATTGTTTTTAATTTGTTCTAGAATGTTTGAAAATAGTAGCTTGTTTGTATCCAGTAACCCTGTTTACAATAATCCAGTAACCCTAGATCTAGTAATCCAGTACCCCTAAATATAGAACCTGTCTACCCCTCCCAGGGGCTTCTGGGTATTTAAGGGGTTACGCTAATGCTGTCGTTGTTGCACATCAGTGTCAACTCAGGTTTTAATCTCCTCTGGGGAACTCTTTGATTTTCCGTGCTAGATATAAAACTGTTTTCTCCAGAAGGGGGCGCTGTGTGGGTGTAACGATGGCTCCAGTTTAATATTCCAGTCTTGGACTGCAGTGTTTATGGAGATTAAACCCACAAAGATAAACCAACAGTGAACTTCTGGGATTATTGATCCCTTTCTCGAGGTTGGAGATACTTATTGTTGTTGTTAACATGGTCGTTTGCCACCATGATGCCTTGGGGTGAGCCTGTGGACCAGTTAGAGGCTGAGTTTCTGACTGGGCGTGGCTCTGGAATAATAATAGGTCTCCATTTTCTTTAGAAATATATAGATAGAGTAAATGGAATAAACACTGTGCTCAGAGGGCTAAAGAAGGAGTGTTGGGTTCTTTTTTTGATATTTAATTAAGCATCATGCAAAAAAAAACTAATTTAGGTCTACCTGGTTGATCTGACTGAGCAGGGTTTGTCTGAGGTGCAAAATATCCACATTGTAGATGTTATAGGATGTACTCTGTGTTCCCTGGAATGAAAAGATTAAAACAGTCAGGGCTCATGAAAAAGAACAGCTTTTCCATTTCTCATAATTTTCTTACATTTCCTCAGACAGCTCACTGTCTCCTGATGGTGGCCAATGATCTTTTCATTATTTTACCTTCCACAAAGTTTATGTCTCTCATGTTCAGTCCAGTCTCTGTACCTGAGCAGTTCTCCAGATCTTCCTGAAGGACAGTGTTGTTGTCTCTCATGTTCAGTCCAGTCTCTGTACCTGAGCAGTTTGATAGTTCTGTGTTGGTTAATCCACACAGTGATCTACGTCTGAACCTTCAAGCAGAACAAAGCGTCTAACTGAAGACATGAAGCAGTGAAGAACCAGGAGCAGATGATTCCAGATGATCAGGTGATTCGTTTACTGCTGATGCTGAACGCTGAGTGGGTGGAACCCCTTTTATCTAGAACCTTGCATCTTTAGATACTTTGCAGCTTGGAGCTCTAAAACATTTGTTCCAGTTTCTTCTATTTAATCTTAATAAGCCGAAGATCAGACCGTCTGACAGACAGGAAACAGGATTTGTGCACCAACATCTTTTGCACAGTGGGAGGAAACTGGAACTTCCAGAAACATGAGGAGAATACGCTCCAAATAGAGAGAACCCAAGCTTGGACACTCACGTGAGAACCGATTTTAGAAAATCAGAGGACAAAGGCTGTAAACATCACTCTCATAAATAAATAAAATGAATTTATTATAATACAGTTAAGAGTGTTGTGATCTCACCATCTTGCTGATGTAGCTTCTGTTTGAGCGTCTTGTGGAGCTCTGAAACAGAAACAGAAACAGTCCGTCACTGTTAAAGGACAAACGCTGTGAAGGCTCTCACTTTCTGGACAAATATTTACCCGTCGGAGAGATCTTCTGATCTGCTCTCTCTGGAAGGAGTTCTCCTGGTAAATCTGCAAACAAGCAGCGAAAATAGAGTGAAAGGCTTTATTTAGTGAGAGTATCTTTTAGTGACCACACAGTGAACCAACCACATCCTCTGTCCAGCAGGGGGCAGACATATCCAGCACCCAGGGAGCAGTGATGGGGACGGTACCTTGAACAAGGGAACCTTAGGGTTCCTAAACACTAGGCAGCCAGTGCATCGTGCAGTTAATAAGTGTATTCGGTTTATTTTACCCTAGAACTGGAGATTTGTTTGCTTTAACAATAAATTCTGAAGCAGTTGCTATAGTAACAGATATGGTTGGAGGCAGAGTGGTGAAATGTCTTTATTTTTTGACAGTGATGGACACGATCACATACGTGTTGCTGATAGAAATTCAGGAATGAATCTTCTGTGTAGGACGGCATTAAACTGATGGTCTCCATAGCGACAGGTTTCGAGTCCACTTGGGAAACTTTGAACGGCACCTTTATGAAGAGACGATATTACTGATTACGTCTGGGCACATCAGACACAAAGAGATTTATATCATGCATATTTTCTGCACGTTTTAGTGTCCAAACATCCAAAAGTTCATTGCAGAGGTGATTTCTGAGGTGGTTTCCTGAAGGAAGCACCTTAACGTGTCTTCTGACTGGAACTGTATTTTAAATGATTGTAAAAAAAAGAAAACAATAAGAGTCTTTTATTACCGAACAGTCTGAGCCGATTGTCTCGGTGTTCGTTTCAATGAGTCGGGAACTGGGAATGTCCCAGTTGAGATCCTCCGTTGGGATCATTTTTATCTCTTCCTTGCAGGAGATCAGAAAAACCATGAGGACGATCGCTGTCCAACGAGACAAGACATCCGTCTTAATATCAGTGACAAACCCAAAGACATGGTGCGTTAATAGTGTTGTAAAAGTAAAACTGTACTTCTTTTTATGTACTAAAGGCTGTATATGTCTATACATTTATTTATATGTACATATTTTAATGCACATATATGGTGCTGTTAGCTAAAAAAAAGAATATTTCTTGAAATATATAAATAGAAATTTGTTTTATCAGTTTCACTGATTATTTCTTTATGATTAAATATATATATATGCAATACTGTGTAAAAGTTTTAGGCAGGTGTGAAAAAATGCTGTAAACAGAACGCTTTCAGAAATATCAATAATGATTGTTTATTTTGATCAATTTACAAAATGCAAAGTGAGGAACAAAAGAAAAATCTAAATAAGATCAATATCTGGTGTTTCTACCTTTTACCTTCAGAGCAGCATCAGTTCTTCTAGGTACACTCACACAGTCAGGGATTCTGTAGGATTATAGTCGGTGTCTGATCAACCAGTTTTACCAAACTGGTACTGATGACCATCAACGTCACACGGAGGAGAAACACAGTCATGTTTGGAACGACCGACCTGCCGAGCTCCTTCAAAAACTGTGTGTGAGTGTACCTAGAAGAACTGATGCTGTTTTGAAGGCGAAGGGTGGTCACACCAGATATTGATCTGATTTAGATTCTCTTTTGTTCATTCACTGCATTTTGTTGATTGATGAGAATAAATGATCAACACTTCCATTTCTGAAAGCGTCTGTTTACAGCGTTTTACACACCTGACTAAACTTCTGCACAGTGCTGTCTGTATACACACACACAGCAGTTATCTGTATTATCTGTGATATAACTTTAATAGCCCCTGTTCTATAGCTGAACTGTACTGTACCAAGCAGGAACAGAAGAGCGAAAACAATGATCCCGATGGCGCTGCTGCCCACCTGGGCAGTTGAACTCCGGCGTAGGTGGCAGTTCGGAGTGCTGGAACAGTCGCACACAGTGACGGACAGGTTCTGCGTCGAGCTGTAGCCCTGGCTGTCGGACACTCTGACCTGCAACTCGTAATGGCCGGAATAGACGGCGTCCTCTTTCACCAGTTTCACAGTCGTTCCTTTAAAAATAGTTTGTCCAATTAAAACACAGCCTTTCATCTCTTAAACACAAAACTAAATCAGCTTCCTCCACATTTCCTGCCACTGAAAATAAAGAAAGAAACTCATGAAATCATTTCTTACAGGCAATCATCACCTTTAACCTGATTTTATCTGTTAATCTGTCCAGTTGAATCTGGGATGTTTTGAAGTTAATTTAGGCAAATTCCCATTTAATGAATTTAAATCTTTGAGGTTTATGTTCCTTTCCATCATCTCATCTTCTTGGTGGTGGTGTTCAAGGACGAGGCCCCAGGGTCGGAAAGTCATGGGTTTGAGTCCCGGGCCAGTAGGATGGCCTGAGGTTCCATTGATCAAGGTACTGCCCCCCTAACTGCTCCCTGGGTGTTGGTTATGTCTGCCGCTGATGTGTTCTCGATATAGTCACTTTCACTTCTCTTCATGCCAAACAGCCCTTATAGAAGGAGCCAAATCAGACGAAGACCCCCTGAAAACCCCGCACTGCCAAAGTTCAAGGGTTTTCTGTTTGAGCAAAAAAATCAACAAATCCTCACCGATTTCTATCACTTTCATTACTTTTCCCAAAAAATTGTCTGAAGGTGCATCTGAACCCCAGACCTGGTCAGTTAGAGACAGTTTTAGATTTAATACAATTTTTTAAATACATTTTTTTTTTTGGGATAAAACTCCTAAAGCCACGTTGTGCCCCTTGAAAACTCATAATTTGTGCGATTGATAGACTTAGCTGGTCTCACTACCTTCCTGTAAACCTTCCCTTTTACTCTCGCTGGTAATCAGCTGTCACAGATATACTCGATAGACACAAAAAATAAAAACATACAGAAAGATTTAGAACCTGATTTAGTCTTAAGGAAGTCAGTCAGTCAGGACATGGAGTTCAGTCCTCAGTCATCAAGCAGTAATCTAATGGTCCACAAAACCCTTTCTGGTTCTTCTTCTATCTAGAACCCTTTGTTCACATCGTCCCTACCATGCGTGGGTTCAATTGTCCATTTCCCCTTCACGTCCCCCAGGAGCTCGTAGGTGAAGGGGCTGCTGAATGGAGGCAGATCCGGATCCACAGCGCTGATGTTGATGGCCTCGTTAGAAAGACACATGTTCAACACGTTCACCTCCAGATGAGGAGCGTTATCATTCTGGTCGCCCACCTGGATGATCAGGGTCCCAGTGCCGGTCATCGGTGGCTCACCTGGCAGCAGTGGAGATGAAGTGAAATCAGGATAAAGGTGAGTGACGTTATGATTCCAGCTGGATTAGTTCAGAGGAAACTTTGCTAAAGTACTGGGATTTGACTGGGTGACTGCTTGGGGACAATCTGTCCCAAACGTCCCCGACGCAGACGGGACAGATTGAATGGTCTTAGCCTGGAGGTTTGTGTCCTGTGATGTAAAACTGATTGTAACAGGGTTCATGGGAAGCATTACTTACTAATTAACTTCAATTAAGATTTCAGATTGTAAAAACTACACACAGATTCATCCTGGATTAAAATCACTCCACAATGTTTACAATCAGAGTGTAGAAAACTACAAACCCCAATTCATACTGAATTTTTAAAAATCTACTATCGTCTCTTTCAGGCTTTAAAAGCTACACACTGTAGATTCATACTGGATCAAAGTCATGTCTCAGTTATTAACGTCAGACTGCAGAAACTACTCGCTGCAAACTGATCCCAGATTAAAATCGCGTCAACATTTTCACCATCAAAATGTAAAAGAAATCCTGCAGAAAACCACAAACCACAATTCACACTGGATTAAAATCACAAAACGATTATTGAAGGTGCACTAAAAAACCACACCCTGCAAATTCATACTGGATAAATATCACATCTCAGTTATTAATGTGAGACTAAAAACTACTCAATGCAGATTCATACCGGATTCAACACCAACACCAGTTGCAACACCGGATGCAACACCAGTTACACACCAGTAACACCATTACCGTCAGACCCCGCCCCACAAAATCTAAACTGGATTAAAATTTCTGCACATACTACAAACTTCAGATTCATTCTGGATTAAAATACTCCACCCGGCTATAAAAACTACACACTGCAAATTCATACTGGATTAAAATCCCTCCACGGTTGCTACTGAACCTCAAGTACCTCTAGTAGAACGGAACCAGAACCTCCTTATTAAAGAACTTAAGTCAAGTAGGTTTTATGGTCATTTCAACCACAAACACACGGTACACAGTGAAACCAAACAACGTTCCTCCAGGACCACGGTGCTACACATAAGACTCCATAGAACATGACCTAGAACATACATGAGACTAAAGAAGTGCAGACAGAAATAGAGCACGTCCATAGTCTGTCTCTTACCGTTGTCCACCACATAGAGGATGACACTGTAGGAACTGTCCTTCACAAAGGGTGATTCTCTGTCTATAACTTTTGCCGTGGACACTTTCCCGGTCTTGGAGTCCACAGTTATCCAGTTTTCTGGATCGTCTCCTTTAGTGAAGCTGGAGAGACAGGGAGAGACAGACCGGTGAGGTCAGCTGAACTTTAGGACGAGGTTAATTCCAGCAGGTGAACCCTGAAGACAGATGATGAAACTGAGGGACAGGTTTCAGCGGGTGTTGAGAAATCTCAGTTATAGGCTTTAAAATGTCACAAAGTCTTTTAGAAACAGTACAGTCTTTGGACAAGCTGAAAACGGAGATGTTTTTTATTAAGTTTCCTCAACTTTAGTTATCTGTATTAATGACACTTTAGAGAAACAAAAAACTGAACCAATAAGCACGAACACCAACTAATCCACCCAGACTGATCTGAGCGCGTCCAGCAGATGAGCTTCTTTAAGGTGTAGTAACTTCACCTGTGTGTCAACTTCACTTTCAGAGGGTGGACTGACTCTGTAGACCCCAGGCTTTGTTACGTGTTCTAGTGCAGACCGTTGGGCAAATCTAGCTCCTTTCACCTGGAACAAACATATTTCAGGTACAAAACCGGACCTCGAGGTTCATGTTTCACCTTCGAGCGAACGCTGACACTGCTTTAATCTTTAAAATGTGCCTGAAAATCACTTTTTGTGTCCATGTGCTCTAACAGTGTTGAACCCTCCAAAAAACACACATGTATTTCCTTTACTGGCACTTTATTAAGAGTACGGTTCAGACATGTGTCTTTAACTGCAGTCATAATGGTCTTAGAAAGTCCTGACTTGTCAAAACTTTCAGAAGCCCTGGGGCGGCTCGCTGAAGCTGAATTTGCATAAACTTTCTCCATTCCTTTATCATTTGTCATGTTTGTCAGGAATAAAGTTTCACCTGTCAGCCTGATGGACGTACATCAGAGAGCACAGCAGAACGTTTGTCCCGTGTGAATGACTTTCAGATAAGATACATTTACATTTACATTTACAGCATTTAGCAGACGCTCTTATCCAGAGCGACTTACATGTCCTAATTACAGGGACAGTCCCCCTGGAGACACTCAGGGTTAAGGGTCTTGCTCAGGGACCCAGTGGTGGTAGTGCTAGAGGTGGGATTCGAACCAGGGACCTCTTGATCCAGAGGTCCGTAGGCAAGTATCCTACCACTAGACCACCGCCACCCTAGGTGAAGATAGGTTCATTAGCACCACTATCTCGTCGTCACTGATTTTGTCTCGTTCTGTCTTGGCTTTGTTTTGTGTCCCAAGCTGTTCATTCTTCTTTTGAAACCTAAAGTAACTGAAGCCCAGACTTTGGCGGTGTTAAGGCAGGTTCTGGCCGTCGGTGAGGAGAGCGTAACTTACTGAAAATTGCTGGCAAACATCTTATCAGGGTCTTTGGCTTCAAGAGTGCACAAGAAGGTTCCTGCCTCTGTGTTCTCCATGATCATCTCTTTTCTGACAGGTGGAACAAACTCTGGAGGGTCGTTCACGTCCTCCACAGCGATGTTTACAGGATACAGGTTTGCAGGGTTCTGCAGACTCGCACCAGGCTCTTCAGTGAAGGTCTTCACGTCCCATAGTCCATTTTCATTTTTTTTGTTGATCTTGCAGGAGAAATAGGGCACTTCGTTCTCCACGCTGACCGTTATGTTTCTTGAAGTTTGTTCCTCGTAATCCATCGGCTGTGCATCAACAAAAAAATGCAAAAGTTAAGATGTGTGAACGCTGCAGATGAAAATGATGATAGAATAAAATAAAAGTATAGAATAAAAGTTGAAATCATGCAGACATTATGTCCAATGTAAGGACAAGCCTGTCACCAGGGGTCCTAAGCCATGCCGCCCTACATCACCAAAAGAATTATGAGCTTTTTAGATGGTCCCTAAGTCTTACAGCAGACTTTTGCAATCAGGAAGCATCTCCTTCTCCTTTTATGTCTACTGGATAAGAATGCAAAGTAAAGTTGTTGAACTCTTCCTCATTTTCATGAAAAATCTGAGCCCAAACTGAGAGCGGTCAATGCCATAATGTGTGAGATATTAATGTTTAAATCACAGAAACCTGGAGAAGATCCAATGTAAAATCAACTCCACCACTTACTCAACTCCACCACTCCAGCTGCGAGAGAAAGTGTTCATGATGCTGCAATACCTTTATTACTGTTAGGATTCCCTCGTTCGTTTTTGGATCCGTCTCTATTTTGAAGAACTTCTCTTTGTCCCCATGAATGGTGTATTTAGCCCTCCATGCTGCTGAACCAGGACTGTCTTTGTCGTCTACTTGCAGGCGCAGGACTTCCACTCCACTCTCTCGTTCCTTTATCTTTCCGGGACCCTGGAGAGGAATACAGATTAGATTAGATTAGTTTAGTTTAGATTAGATTAGATTAGATTAGATTAGATTAGATTCTTCTTCGTCACTGAGCAGTTTGCTGAGCCAATGAAATGCAGCAGCATCAATCAGAAGTTTAATGGACAGAAACAATATGGTAAAAATGACATACATTATACATTTTCCTTTTAAAAACTGCTTTAAAAAAAAAAACATTTTTAAATTCTAGAATGTTAGAAAAGAGCCTATTTAAATAAAAATGATGTTTACTTTAGGTTACATCTGATCTCCTCCCACAATTTTTGAGACATTGTCAGTTATTTATCAGACACATCCATTATAATGCCCTTCAGTGAATCTTTTATATAGGGATAAAATAAGTCTATCCTTTGATAAGAGACTGAATCCACAGTTGATTCATAATATTGTAATTTTTTTTATTATCTTGCTCTGCACCTATTGGCAGGTTCCTATTTTTTGAGCTAGATGGTGGCCATTAAGGTGATAAGACGAAGGATAAATGGTCACAAATGCACATTTGTGAGTGAAATATGTTTGTATTCTGTTTTAAGGGCTCTAAACTGTGTTGGTTTGAGGTCTAAACTGAATTTTATTGGCTCTTTTATTGGCTTCCTTTCCTTTGCTGCCAACATTGACACTTTTGATAGATGAGTTCTTTGATCAGCTCTCTGACATTATTCAGAACTTCATTTGATGAGTGTTGAATATTTATAGAGTTAAACACTTAAGATTGGGGAACTAAGATTCTGACTTGCCCTGGTTTGCGGCGCTCTGCCCTGACTCGGCACACCCGGTGCCTCATTGGCTTAATGAAGTAGCATGTTGAGTTCAGTGCTTGTGAGTGTACGTTTATGTTTATGTCCAGTCAAAGCCATCAAACCATTACACTGTTAACATTAATGACCACCTTTCACTGCAGCCACTCCATCCCACTTCACATGTTCTCCTGGAAATTCATATCTAATCCATAAACGTATTTCTGAATAATTCCAATTTGGTTAAATGTTCTTTTAATTAGCAATCAAGATTGCATGAGTGTGAAAGAAAGTGAGGACAGTGGAGTGGTGAGGATGGAGGGAGTAGAGGAGGTGAAGGGGGAGGAGTTTAAATACTCAGGGTGGACGGTTCAGAGTAACGGCGAGTGTGGAAGAGAGAGGAGAAGAGAGTGCAGGCAGGTTGGAAAAGGTGGAGAAGAGTGACAGGAGTGACCTGTGACAGAAGCGAACCAGCAAGAGTGAAAGGAAAGGTTTAGGATGATAGTGAGACCAGCTCTGTTACATGGATTAGATACAGTGATGAAAAGACAGGCGGTGGAGCTGGAGTTGTCAGAGATAAAGAGAGAGATTGCTGAGATTTGCATCAGGAAGGATGATGATGGACAGGATTAGGGATGATTAGGGACAGCTTAGGTTGGATGGTTTGGAGACAAAGTGAGAGAAGTGAAATGAAATGTCCAGAGGAGAGACAAGGAGTATATCTGGAGAAGGATGTTGAAGATGGAGCTGCCAGGAAAGAAGAGAAGAGGAAGGACAAAGAGGAGGTTTAAGGATGTTGTGAGAGAAGACATGCAGGGAGACCGTGTGAAAGGGAAAGATGCAGAGGACAGGAAGACATGGAGACTAATTATCCACTATGGACATTCGTAATGGCAGCAGCTGAAGGATGAAGGTCTTTTTAATGAGCAAACTGTCCGTTCCTCTTCTGTTCCTCCGTGTCTTTATACTCACGGATTGGCCGGTGATCACTGGGGGGTGGTTGTTGCCGTCAATAAGATTCAGGATCACGGTGCTCGTGCTGGAGCGCTGCACTTTATCTCCATGGTCTTTGGCTTCAACCAGGATGGTGTACGTCTGAGCTTTCTGAAGGAAAAACTTGTAATTCAGATCATTTCCAAAAATCTGTTTTGTTCACATTTTGCGAACGGCTGTATTTACCTCAAAGTCCAGACAGCCTTTTAAAAAGATGTTTCCTGTAGTCGTCGCTCCAGTCGGCTGAAGGTAAAAGTCAACGTTGTCGGTTTTGGGAATAATGGAGGTGATTCTGAAGGAGAACGTCCCGTTGGGACTACCTGAGGCGTCACCATCCGTTGCGTGGACCGTCGCCACTGCTTTACCTGTTTGTAGGTGAGAATGAGGTTTTACTGAAACGTCCTGGAAGAGGTTTAGTGAAGAACACAACGTGTGGATGAAGTACCCTGAGCTGTAGATTCATCGATGGACTTTTCAAAGTTCAGAGGTTGAAAGACAGGGGCGTGGTCATTGATGTCCAGGATCTTGATCTCCACCCCGAGCCTTGTGTCCACTTTGTTATTGGAGACGTTCGTTGCTTCAAATGTGAGCTGCAGCGAGTGGAAAAGGTGACTGAACTTTAGTTCAAGTTAAAATGAAGTCGTGAAACAAGATGTTGGTGTTTTCTAGACGCGAGACCTTCTTCCAGACTGAGCACCGGAGAGTGTTCTAGTGCTGCGGACAGCAATACGTTATATCATTCAGTGTCAGGACCGTCTAGAACATTAACCAGGAGTCTAATACCGTGTAGAACATGACAGATAAACCCTCCTTCTCCCATCTGATGGTCTGTCACCATGAAGAACAAACGCTGATGTTACGTACACGGAGGATTTGAACGTTCTCGTAGTCGACCTTCTTGAGGACCCAGATTTCACCGTTTTGTCGATCTATTTTCAGGACGTCCTTGGGCTCTTTATCAACACCCTCACCACGGAGCTGGAAATCGACCAAGTACTTCCGTTCCAGTTTAATCTGAAATAAAAATAAAGACAAATTAACAGGTCACGTATGAATATTCAGCTCATTTCAAATCTATTCTGTACAAATTAAGTCAATAAATTTGGATCATTTGCATCAGTTTCCAATTAAGACTAACTATTTCTTGCAAGAGTACTTGGCAACCGGAGGAGTGGGGGTTTGATCAGAGTAATATCTGTTACTTGCTATTATTGGCAAAATATATATTTATAAAAAATAGTAGTTGTGGAAATGTGTCTTTCTGAGAAGTTCATTTTAACTAGCACTGTTATTATTATTACTTTTGAACTTGGGATATTAATTTTGACTCTGGTCTTAAGCTGGAGGTGTCAGAGTTGAAGATGTGGAGCTCTTTGGAGACGAGGATGGACAAGAGTAGGAATGAGAATATTAAAGGTACAGCTCAGGCTGGATGGTTTGGAGACAAAGTGAGAGAAGTGAGACTGTATAGGTTTGGAGTTCAGAGGAGAAACGAGGAGGATGTTGAGGATGGAGCTGCCAGGAAAGAGGAGAAGAGGAAGACCAAAGAGGAGGTTTATGGGTGTGGTGAGAGAGGACATGCAGGAGATGGTCTAAAAGAGGAATATGTGAGTAACATAAGAAGGTCCCCCAGGTGAGGACTCTCCATTTCGCATCTACAGCGTTAACGTTCTGCTGAAAGCGATGGTTTATAGAACGATACTCACCGTGTCCAGCAGGTAAGGGAACGGGCCCGGGTGCTCCTCCTCAATGGTGAAACTGTCAATGATCCAGGCTCTCTTCTGCCTGAGACTGCTGTGGACTGAGAGCAGCGCTGCAGAGAAAACACACTGAGAGACAGAAAGGACAGATCAGAACATCGCAGGATCCACAAGAAACCCCCCAGAACTCCTTCCCTCCCTTCACCACACTTCTTCTGACTGCCTCAAGGGGGTGCAACTTAAATGGAGCCTGGTTTCTCTGACTTGCCATCAGTAGTGATTAATGGTGTTCCAGGCTGGACTCTGAGGGTAAAGGTGTTGTGGAACATCACTGAGCTGGGCAGAAATGCTGGCAGCTCTTCACATTAACGTGGGTCAGCATAGACGTTTACGACTGACGAGCTGATTATTATTCACCTGCTGTGAAGCTGGTTTTATACTGGATCTGGGTGTCTGTGATTTAAACGTTAAAGATTCTTTCAGTTTGGGTTCAGATTGTTGTTTCACAGCTTCACTTTTCTCCACATTCTCACACAGGAACCAGTAAAAGGCCAGAAAGCACAGGGGTCTTCTAAAAAGTTCAGTGCTGGTCAATAGAGAAAGTATATCATGTATATAGTGCAGTTTCTATAGTGTATAGTGTATATAGTGCAGTTTATATAGTATGTAGTGGATATAGTACAGTTTATATAGTATATGGTGTATATAATCTTCTTTTTCTTCTTTTTCTTTCAGCTGCTCCCGTTTAGGGGTCGCCACAGCGGATCAACTGTCTCCATTTCTTCCTATTTTTTGCATCTTCCTGCTTCAAACCAACCACCTGCATGTCCTCTCTCACCACATCCATAAACCTCCTCTTTGGTCTTCCTCTTCTCCTCTTTCCTGGCAGCTCCATCTTCAACATCCTCCTCCTGATATAATCCTCGTCTCTCCTCTGCACATGTCCAATCCAACACAGTCTCGATTCTCTAACTTTGTCTCCAAGACGTCTAACCTGAGCTGTCCCTCTAATATACTCATTTCTAATCCTGTCCATCCTCGTCACACCCAACGAAAATCTCAGCATCTTTAACTCTGACACCTCCAGCTCCGCCTCCTGCCTTTTCGTCAGTGCCACTGTCTCCAACCCATACAACATAGCTGGTCTCACTACTGTCCTGTAAACCTTCCCTTTTACTCTAGCTGGTACGCGTCTGTCACAAATCACTCCAGCCACTCTTCTCCACCCATTCCAACCTGCCTGCACTCTCTTCTTCACCTCTCTTCCACACTCGCCGTTACACTGAACTGTTGATCCCAAGTATTTAAACTCCTCCACCTTTGTTACCTCCACTCCCTCCATCCTCACCACTCCACTTTCCTCCCTTTCATTCACACTCATGTATTCTGTCTTTGCCCAACTCACTTTCACTCCTCTCCTCTCCAGAGCAGATCTCCATCTCTCCAGGTTCTCCTCAAGCTGCTCCCTACTCTCACTGCAGATCACAATATCATCAGCAAACATCATCGTCCACGGAGACTCCTGTCTAACCTCGTCCGTCAACCTGTCCATTACTATTGCAAACAAGAATGGGCTCAGTGCTGATCCTTGATGTAATCCAACCTTTACCTTAAATGCATCAGTCACTCCCACTGCAGACCTCACCACTGTTACACTGCCATCATACATATCCTGAACTACTCTCACACACTTCTCTGTAACACCAGACTTCCTCATACAAAACCACAACTCCTCTCTAGGCACCCTGTCATATGCTTTCTCCAAATCCACAAAGGCACAATGCAGCTCCTTCTGACCTTCTCTGTACTTCTCCATCAACACCCTCAGAGCAAACATTGCATCTGTGGTGCACTTTCTCGGCATAAAACCATACTGCTGTTCACTGATCCTCACCTCTTTTCTTAACCTGCTTCCACTACTCTTTCCCATAACTTCGTGGTGTGGCTGATCAACTTTATCCCTCTATAGTTACTACAGCTCTGTGCATCACCCTTATTCTTGAAGATCGGTACCAGTACACTTCGTCTCCACTCCTCAGGCATCTTCTCACTTGCCAAGATTGTGTTAAACAATCTGGTCAGAAACTCAACTGCCATCTCCCCTAAACATCTCCATGCTTCCACTGGTATGTCATCCGGTCCAACAGCCTTTCCATTCTTCATCCTCTTCATCGCTGCCCTTACTTCCATCTTGTTTATTTGCTGCACTTCCTGGTTAACTCTTCTCACATCATCCAGTCTTCTCTCTCTCTCATTTTCTTCATTCATCAGCTCCTCAAAGTATTCCTTCCATCTGCTCAACACGCTCTGTTCACCTGTGAGTACGTTACCATTTCTATCTTTAATCGCCCTGACCTGTAGCACATCTTTCCCAGATCTGTCTCTCTGTCTAGCCAATCGGTAAAGGTCCTTTTCTCCCTCTTTACTGTCCAACCTCTCATACAATTCACCAAACACCTGATCTTCAGTCTTCACCACTGCTTTCTTTGCCCTGCGGTTCATCTCCTTGTACACCTGTCTACTTTCTTCATCTCTCTGACTGTCCCATGTCTTCTTTGCCTCTTCTTTTGAATACACTCCTGGACTTCTTGCTTCCACCACCAGGTCTCCTTATCCTCTTTCTTCCTTCCGGATGTCACACCAAGTACATTTCTAGCCGTCTGCCTGATCACTTCTGCAGTAGTTTCCCAGCAATCCGGAAGCTCTTCAACACCTCCCAGTGCCCGTGTTAACTCCTGCCTGAATTCCACCTTGCAGTCCTCCTCCTTCAGCTTCCACCACTTGATCCTCGACTCTGCCTTCACTTTCCTCCTCTTCTTGACCTCCAAGGTCGTCCTACAGACCACCATCCTATGCTGTTTAGCTACACTCTCCCCTGTCACTACTTTGCAGTCTCTGATCTCTTTCAGACTGACCCTCCTGCAAAGAATATAATCCACCTGTGAGCATCTTCCTCCACTCTTATACGTCACCCTGTGCTCCTCCCTCTTCTTCAAATAAGTATTAACTACAGCCATTTCCATCCTTTTTGCAAAATCAACAACCATCTTACCTTCAGCGTTCCTCTCCTTGACACCATATCTACTCATCACCTCCTCATCACCTCTGTTCCTTCACCAACATGACCATTAAAATCTGCACCAATCATCACTCTCTCTCCCCTGGGTACACTCTCTATCACTTCATCTAACTCACTCCGGAATTTTTCCTTCTCTTTCATCTTACAACCAACTTGTGGAGCATAAGCACTAACAACATTCATTATCACACCTTCAACTTCCAGCTTCAAACTCATCACCCTCCCTGACACCCTCTTCACTTCCAAAACACTCTCCACATACTCTTCCTTCAGGATAACACCTACTCCATTCCTCCTTCTATCCACACCATGGTAGAACAGTTTAAACCCTCCTCCAATACACCTGGTCTCACTACCCTTCCATCTAGTCTCTCACACACAGAAGATCAACCTTTATGGTGTATATAATACAGTTTCTATAGTATAGAGTGGATATAGTACAGTTTATATAGTATATAGTGGATATAGTACAGTGTATATAGTATAGAGTGTATATAGTACAGTTTATATAGTATATAGTGGATATAATACAGTTTATATAGTATGTAGTGGATATAGAGACAGTTTATGTAGTATATAGTGTATATAGTACAGTTTATATAGTATAGAGTGTATATAGTACAGTTTATATAGTATATAGTGGATATAGTACAGTTTGTATAGTGTATAGTGGATATAGTACAGTTTATATAGTATATAGTGGATATAGTACAGTTTGTATAGTGTATAGTGTATATAGTACTGTTTATGTAGTATGTAGTGGATATAGAGACAGTTTATGTAGTATATAGTGTATATAGTACAGTTTATATAGTATAGAGTGTATATAGTACAGTTTATATAGTGGATATAGTACAGTTTGTATAGTGTATAGTGGATATAGGACAGTTAATATAGTATAGAGTGTTTATAGTACAGTTTATATAGTATATGTGTATATAATACAGTTTATATAGTATAGAGTGTATATAGTACAGTTTATATAGTATATAGTGGATATAGTACAGTTTGTATAGTGTATAGTGTATATAGTACAGTTTATATAGTATATAGTGTATATAGAGGCAGTTTATGTAGTATATGGTGTATATAGAACAGTTTATATAGTATATAGTGTATATAGTACAGTTTATATAGTATATAGTGTATATAGAGAGTTTATATAGTATATAGTGTATATAGTACAGTTTATATAGTATATAGTGTATATAGAGAGTTTATATGGTATAGAGTGGATATAGTACAGTTTATATAGTATATAGTGGATATAGTACAGTTTATATAGTATATAGTGGAAATAGTACAGTTTATATGGTATATAGTGGATATAGTACAGTTTATATGGTATAGAGTCTATATAGTACAGTTTATATAATATATAGAGATACGAACCTACAGTCATCCTAGGGCCAACTCCCGAACCACTAGGCCACTGCTGCCCCCTATAGTACTGTATAGTATTACATTGTATAAAGAGACAGTTTCTATAGTATATAGGAGTTTATGTAGTATTATAGTGTATATACACCAAGCACAGTTGGGTCTACTAGTAAATCTGTCAGTCTGTGCAGGTGTAACATTAGTGAAAGTGAAAGTGACTATCCTTGTCATTGTGAAACACAACACAGTGAGACACAATGGAATTTAACCCCTGCATTTAACCCATACACACCATGCAGCATTGGGCAGCTACTGAAAGCACCTGGGGAGCAGTGATGGGGACGGTACTTTGCTAAAGCGTACCTCAGGGCAACCTACTGCTCTAGGAACCCACAACTTTCTGATCCTGTGACCAACTCCCCAATCACTAGGCCACAGCTGCCCAACAAGTAATTTCAATCAGAATGAATAAAGTTTTGTGATCCTGATTCTGATGTGTTCAGTTGATCGGCTGTGAAGAACCTTAACAAGACCAGCTGAAAGAAAAAGATTCTGATATGTTCTGAGTTAGAGAAGTGGAATCAGGTCAATCGTCAAGCAAAGGATCAAGAAAAGACATGAAGAAGAAACACAAACCCAGCAGGTACTTTGATGAAGAAAGGAATAAACTAGACTCAAGTTTTCTTCCTTTCTTTCTTAGTGTTTTGATTAATCAAACTTTTCTTAATTTTCTCAATTAATTGCTTCTCAGAGCCCAGAGGCAAAGCAAACAAATCTCAAAAGCACAACATTATTTATCGTCAGAACCACAGAGACTGAGCGGCTTGCATTCAGGCATTAAGTAGGTCAAGCTTCAGGTGAGATCTTCCTTCATTTCTATCAGACAGCTCACTGCCTCCTTCTGGTGGCAGACCAATGATCATTTTCATTAATTTATCGTCCTCAAAGTTTATGTCTCTCATTTTCAGTCCAGTCTCTGTACCTGAGCAGTTCTCCAGATCTTCCTGAAGGACAGTGTTGTTGTCTCTCATGTTCAGTCCAGTCTCTGTACCTGAGCAGTTTGATAGTTCTGTGTTGGTTAATCCACACAGTGATCTACGTCTGAACCTTCAAGCAGAACAAAGCGTCTAACTTTAGACATGAAGCAGTGAAGAACCAGGAGCAGATGATTCCAGATGATCAGGAGATTAGTTTACTGCTCATGCTGTGGTGGAGCCCCTTTATCTTTAGACACTTTGCAGCCTTGAGCTCTAAAACGTTTGTTCCCGTTTCTTTTATTTATTCCTCATTCTGACAAAATAAGAAAGGAAATAGAAATCCATCAGATCGGCCTTGTGACCTATTTATTCGTCCTCCTTTAACGGATTCAAATCTACCAGCATGTGGACGTCCACGTTGATCGCAGTTAAATGGATCTGAGCTGCTGTGAAGCTCCATGCTGCCCTTATTGTTGGATTTGCCACGAAGTTTCTCAGCAAATTCACGAAACTGCTTTATAAAAACAAAACAAACAGCCACTAAAATGTGAAGGACATTCCTGTCCAGCTGTTCTTCATGAGACAAACAGAATAACAACTTCAGTTCTCGGGGCCTTCTATCATGGTGTACTACCTGTCGGTGCTGAACAAACAAAGTAGAGCAGATTACAACATGTATTTTTTCTGCATGGATTAAAGGATTATCTCTCTTGTCATGCTAAGAGTAACATTTTACTCTGGCGTGTCGACGGTTTGGTGAAGGGAGTGTCAGTAGTTTTAGTTCTAATTCTAACAAAGCTGAGCTGCAGAATGTTTGACTCTCTGAGAAGCACCCGAGGACTTTCTCCAACAGGTGGTATTTTATGCATTCCTTTTTTTTTTTGGCCACACCCTTTAAAAAGAAGACTTTCTTGACCTTCACACTGTTTTTTTAAGGGTGTGACACTCAGATGGTATGATATTGGCTATTTACAGGTTCTTTGAAGGACAGAACTAAAGCCACACATCAACCCTGGATTAAAACTTTCGTTGATCTTTAGCTGTTGTCTGAAAGGCTGCTTTGGTCCATTCTGGTGTCGTTTCTCCACAGCAAGTTCTGAAATCCAACACTTCTTCGAAAAAGCCTCTATAGACGCCGCCAGGCTGTCCTGTGAAGGTCACTTTCTACACCCTGCTTTAAAGTGTTTCCACAGAACCTTTGGAGGTTTAGAGGTTCTTATTCACAAAAGATCTTTTCCAAAGAATTGTCCGCTGAGAGCTACCAGAGCCTTTATTTGTTATTTAAGGGTGTGGACTCTTCAATGAAAGTTCCTTGTAAATGAATCCAACTGTACAACTATGAAAAAGAACAAGGAAGAAGTATCTGCTCAAAGGTTCAGAAGAGGATCTTTTCAAGAGCGTGTCTGTTGCTTTAAGACCTCTTTGCTAAACTCAGAAAAAGTTCAGGTGCTACCGAAATTATAACGCAGAGGTTCTTCGACCGACAGACTTTCATTTCACATCACAAAGTCAAACTTCATTTTATTGGTTAATAAACACCCATTCCTGCATTTCAGACCTGCAACAGGTTCAAGAAGAACAAAAAGAATCAAAGCATTTACTTTACTTGGTAATGTTGCCATTTCGTGCAAAACGCTAAAGGTTTGTCACATTTTTTGTTGCAAAGTTCTCCAATTCTAAGTTTCACTCTTTTTCATTCGTACGTTTTTTGATTTAGGGTGAAGATATATTTTGTAATCTGTAATATACAAAAGTTACAGCTGTTTAAGAGTCTGACCTTTTGACCTTTTAACTTTTTCGGACGGGAGAGAGGGAGGACCACCCTACACACCCAGAGAGAGAGAGGACAGTTCTACTGAGTGATGGGGGAGAGGAAGGACCACCCTACACACCCAGAGAGAGAGAGGACAGTTCTACTGAGTAATGGGGGAGAGGGAGGACCGCTCTACTGAGTAATGGGGGAGAGGGAGGACCACCCTACACACCCAGAGAGAGAGAGGACATTTAAAGGAATTCCTTCTTAATAACAGTGACACAACAAAGACAAGGGAACCGGGTTCTAACAGGTGGGAACACCTCAGTAAAGTGTAGTCCAGTCATTGCCACAATTTACATCATTTGAAACAATTCAATAAATAAACAATATTAATAATATAGTCTTTATTTATCGAGTTTTTCATGCATTTAGATGCAGCTTTCAAACAACTTTGTAACAATTATGCAAACTGTTACTTGCTTAGTTGTAAAAATAACTACATTAGTTAAATTGAATACATTGTAATTTATATAAATGCAGTAATATTTTATAAAATGGTCCGAGTGAGTTATAGTGTGAGGAAGATGACGGCCATGACTTACAACAGCTCGATTATCTCGTCTCCATGGCTGTGATTGAACTATAACTATCTCTAGATCGTCACCATGCCTGAAGTGAAACGCCTCACTAGGTTGTGTCCACACAGAGGCTCCTTTCTGAGAAACGCTCGGGGGCAGCAGCCGCTGACGGAGGATAACTAGGTGAACAATGTCCATCCAGAACTGAGCTGTGCTCCTGAACCTTTAAGTCTAAAATAAAGCCCTCAGGCTCTAAAGTGAGGGGTGTGATCAGCAGAAAAGCAGCCCAGGAGCTGAAGCAGCGAAGCGGAATGAGATTCGACCTGAACCGAGACGAGGGAAAGAAGGTGTCTGATGTTCTGCAGTGAAAGTAAAAGTGAGAGTAAAAACAGAGTCCAGCAGAGCTACACAGCCCCCTGAAGGAAGACCCTGCGGGACACAGTTAAATGTCTCTTCTGTGAAAACTGTCTGATGATTAGAGGTCTGTCTGAGTTGTGACCAGGTGGTCGGTAATGTCCTGCCGAGTGTTTGTCCCCCAGCCGGTCAAACCAGTCTGTCCTGCAAAATGTGCAGCTTCCAGCAGAAAGCAGCTACAAAGACCAGCTCAGATACTCACCAGGGAGAGGACGAGTCCGAGTCCGAGTCTGAGACTCCTCATGTTGCAGCAGAGGGTCTTCTGTGATCTTCTGGCAGAGAATGAATCGCACTTTCTGTCTAACAGTCGGGGGGGCGGAGGGAAGGAGGACGGCCCTGCTGACACAAAACCAACTGGTTCAACGTTCAGAGCAGTGGGTGTGGAGTCGGGGGGTTTATCATATTTTGCATAAGTTTGTTTGCATACATTAGTGTGTATGTGTGTGTGTGTGTGTGTGTGTGTGTGTGTGTGTGTGTGTGTGTGTGCATACATGAAATCAGACAACATATATTTACATATGCAAGCTCTCTCTCTCACACCAACCACAACTCACTGGTAGCTTGTACGTGTTCACACTTGTGTATATTTATTAGTGTCCATTTGTACCAAATACAAAAACATTACACACACACACACACACACACACACACACACACACATATATGTATTTCCATTTTGAACAATCACTGAAAGGGTTCTTAAATGTTGATCAGCTGCTCTGTAGAAGATCAAGGTGTTGATTAAGAGCTTTAAAAAGCAGGAACAAGATTTTAAAATCTCTTTTAAATGAGACAGGAATCCAGTGGAACGACGCTAGAACTGGGCTCTATGTTCCATTTTATGTACCCTGGCTGCAGCGTTCTGAACTGGTTTATATCTGTCTCTCTTTATCTTCAGTTTCATTAAAGTTTGAGAATTAGAGAAACATCTTCACCGATTCCTTCAGCGCTGCTGTGAAAGGCACTTTAACGATGCGCCGTTTTCATGTGTTTAGTGAGAAATGAGCTGCAGCTCTTCTGATAAGTGGAGCCAATGAGAGCAGAAGAGAAGGATGGGAGGAAATGATTCATGGGAGGAAATGATTCATGAGAAGACGTGTGTCAATCAGTCCTCACATTCTTTCTGGGTCATTAGACCTGCTCAGCTCCCGCCACGGCGGGGACGTGTTGAAGGATGAGCGGCGTCACCGGTCAGGTGTTGTCAGGTCTTTGTGTTTTGTGATGTTCTTATGAACTCGCTTTAAAATAACAATCATTAAGGGCTTTTTAAATTGAGATGTCTTGATTAAAGTCACATCAAAGGCATACTTCAATGGTTCATGTTGCTACAAATCAAAACAAACAAATTCTTCACTGTTTTTCTCCGAAATACATCAGAGGTGCAGCAACCGTCTCAGGTTTCTCAGTTACTTCTTGCACACAGGGACGGTCCTGGGGCAACCTGGACAGGCACGGACAGTCTGGACAACCTCCACTCCCATTGGCTGACGAAAATTTCCCCCTCAGCTGTTTGGTCAACAAAACATTTTCCACTGAAAGTGCCTGTTCTTCATTGTGGACACAACCAAAGACGTCCTCGGTATTTAACACACACACACCGTCCAGCAAGGGGCATATTCAGCACCCGGGCAGCAGTGATGGGGACGGTACCTTGTTCAAGGGAACCTCAGGGCAGCCTACTCGTCCAGGATTCAAACTTGGACATGACCTCCTGGTCCTGGTGCTCACACCTGCTAACTCATGTTCTTGTTTTGGAGTCAGAAGAATTTGTCTTTTCCGGAGTTTTTCCACGTTCACTCCTCCTCCCGTGTGAGGTTTTCTTGGTTCCACTGAGGTGATTAACATTCACCACCACACTGTCAGGAGTGAAGGGTCCTCGTAGAAGAAATGTCCCTTCTAGATTGTGTGTCATGGTGGACATCAGCTGGTATGACTGTATAACAATATCATTTAAGAAGTTCACTTCTCGATCAGGCAGGTTGGACCGGGTGGAGAAGAGTGACAGGAGTGATCTGAGACAGATGAGGACCAGCGGGAGTGAAAGGGACATTTTAAGGCATGTGCATTTTTTAAACACCAACACTCTGGAACACTTTGCCGATAGATCTTCTCCTCGTTCTTGCAGTTGTTGTTTTTAAGAAACGGATAAAAACGTTTGTGTATGTTTTTGTTTAAATGTGCAAATCAGTATTAAATGTAAATGTAGAAATTATTTCATATTTATATATTGTATTTATTTTTGAGGTAAAAAGCATCTTAATTGTGTGTTTTAGTTTGTTGCGTAACATAAAGCAAATTCAGCTGCATTCAGCTGTAGGAAAGGTGCTCTATAATTAAAACGTATTATTATTATTATTATCACAGGACGGGTAGGAGACCAGCTATGTTATACAGGTTGGAGACGGCAGTGAGACCAGCTAGGTTATATACATTTACGGCATTTAGCAGATGCTTTTATCCAGACCGACTTCCATGTCCTGATTACAGGGACAGTCCCCCCTGGAGACACTCAGGGTTCAGGGTCTCAGGGACCCAGTGGTGGTAGTGCTGGAGGTGGGATTTGAACCTGGGACCTCTTGAGCCACATAGACAAGTACCCTACCAGTAGACCACCAGCACCCCTTATGTTATACATGTTGGAGATGGCTGTGTGACCAGCTATGTTTAACAGGTTGGAGACGGTAGTGAGACCCGCTATGTTATACAGTTTGGAGACGGTAGTGAGACCAGCTACAGCACTGTGCAAAAGTTTTAGTCAGGTGTGTAAAACGCTGTTAACAGAACGCTTTCAGAAATGGAAGTGTTGATCATTTATTCTCATCAATCAGCAAAATGCAGTGAATGAACAAAAGAGAATCTAAATCAGATCAATATTTGGTGTGACCACCCTTTGCCTTCAACACAGCATCAGTTCTTCTGGCCAGCTATGTTATACAGATTGGAGACCGTAGAGACCAGCTATGTTATACAGATTGGAGACGGTAGAGAGACCAGTTATGTTATACAGATTGGAGACAGTAGAGAGACCAGCTATGTTATACAGTTTGGAGATGATAGTGAGACCAGCTATGTTATGTGGATTTGAGATGATAGTGAGACCAGCTATGTTGTATGGGTTGGAGATGGTAGAGAGACCAGTTATGTTATACAGATTGGAGACTGTAGAGAGACCAGTTATGTTGGCTCTGATGATATATATATATATATATATGTTGAGCAGGATCAGTGGCTGCTTCTTCTACTTTCAGCTCCTCCCGTTAGGTGTCTCCACAGCAGATCACCAATCTCCATGTCTTCCTGTCCTCTGCACCTTATTATTTCACACTGTCTGCCTGCATGTCCTCTCTCACCACATCCATAATCCTCCTCTTTGTCCTTCCTCTTCTCCTCTTTCCTAGCAGTTCCATCAACATCCTTCTCCCAATATACTCCTCGTCTCTCCTCTGGACACGTCCAAACCAACACAACCTTGTCTCTCTAACTTTGTCTCACGAAGAAGTACACTGGTTTGTGCATCCCTAGTGCTTGGTTCTGAATATGTTCTGAACATATTCACACTGGAACCGTAAAGAAGGAATAAATGAAATGAAGCGATAATAAACGAGCTCCTGAAGGAACTCCACCCTTCAGTCTGTGGTCTTACTCTGATCTCAGAGGAGGAACACTAAACATCAGGGTTTAAAACAAGCAGCTTCCCAGTTTGAGTTATAAAATCCTCCATTTAGGGAACGTGTTTGTGTAAGGAGGAAAAGACTACCGTCTCCACGCCATATAACACAGCTGGTCTCACTACCGTCTTGTAAACCTCTTCACTCTGTGCTCTTTATAATGGTAGCCCTGTTTGGCTCACCCACACTCTCCCACTCTGACCTCCAGGCTGTTTCGGCTCCGCCTGAAATGTTTTGCATACGGTAGTAAATTCGGTGACATTTAGCAAGTGAAAGCGTTCGCATTTCTGTGACAAAAGAATAAAATTACAGTCCTGTTAAACTCGTCCAGCGCGTGGGAAAGGTCAGGAAACAGGCTTGGCTTTTTCATTTATGCCTAACAGTATCTGGCTGTTGCTGAGCTGAGATTTTATCAGATTCTCTGAACAGCTCACCCTGCCTGGTGAACCGATTGCACCAGTGTGATTCAGGAGCTGCAGTGAAGCCGAGGGAGAGAGTTCAACATGTCACCAACACGGCTCAGAAGATTGTCGGCTGATTTCTGCCTTCCCTGCAAGACCTGAACACCTCAAGCAGCATCAGGAGAACCAGGAACATCCTGAAGGACCTCTCAAACCCTGGTATACACCTGCTGCCCTCTGGCAGGAGATACAGGCCTCTCCAAAAAAGCCCACAGCCGTATCTAAACTGTATCTGAATCTTTACTGATCATATTTTCTTGAACCCAGTGCATTAATCCCTGTATGTAGAAATGCTGAGTGTGCGTTATTCTTATTTATTGCTAATTAAGTATTTAATATAATAATAACAGAGATCATTTGCAAAGAGGGCGGCACGGTGGCGCAGTCTGTCTCCTCACAGTGAGAAGGTCAAGGGTTCGACTCCCAGAGAGGACGGTCTGGGTCCTTTCTGCATGGAATGGACACGTGTGTGTCCTCCCACCATCCTGCAGGTGGACTGGAGATGATAAATCGTCCCCAGGGGTGAGTGTTTTTGTCCGAGACTGTCCTGCACTGGACTGGAGATCTGTCCAGGATGTCCCTGGCATTCATCCTGTGAGAGCTGGGATAGACTCCAGCACCCCCGTGTCCCTAATCAGGGCAAGCGGCTCAGAAAATGAGTGAGTGACAGTTCTTTTGTGCGTGTGTGTATATGTGTGACTGTGTGTTCTTAGATGTGAAGGTGGAACTGAGCTTACACTCAGGTAAGATGACAGTAAAGGTTTTTAATTGTAATTCTCAAAGATTTTGGGGTTTTTTTGGGGAAAAACACGTCTAAAGGGTTCGTCTCTACACATTCCTGCCTGCAGGTCTGGAGGAACAGCTTTCTCTTCTCAGAGAAAATTCTGAAAAACTGTGAGAGATACGGAGCTTATTTAAAACGTGTCCCAACAAGAAAAGCCTCTGTTCCCATTTTTACGGAGACAAGCATCTTTTTACGAAAGTTTAACTCTGTGTTGCTTCATGGGAAGTAAACTGGGTTCAGGTTATAGTGCACAAAACTCATATAACAGAAGCTTGACTGAATATTTGAAGGTGCACATGATTAATAGCGCTTAAACTGATGGTGGGCAAAAGAGAAAATCTGAAAAATGGGAAGATTAAATATTACATTAGCACTGTTTTTATTGTCTTGCTGCAAAATTTATAGTAAGTTTAAAATATACATAATTTAAAAATTACACAAATAAATGAGCTCAGCTAAAAAATGCTAAAAAAATATATATTTTTATATTTTATTTTATAACTGTACTATAAAATTTAAAGTACATGCATACCTTCATTTAAATATACACACATTCATCACATAATAAAATATCCTGAATTCCATATAATGCACTATTTTATTATATGGATTTGTTTTAAACTTTAGATTAAAATTCCAGTGTTGCAGAAACATAAAAATGATTATCAGTAGCTGCAGACTCAGAGTTTAATGTTTTTATAGATTTTTTTTCAGCTTTTTGACTCATATATTCAAAAGATTGGAGTCACTGAGTCACTGAAACAACAGTTCCTTCCTATCGGTGCCCTCATCTTGCGTGGTGTTCCTCAGGGCTTGGATCTTGGCCCATTTCTGTTCAGTTTCAACCTGCATCTCCATGACAATATTATCGTCACCTCTACAGTCCCTGGTCTGATGATGATATTCAGTTTTAAACTCTGTCATGGTTTGTTATATTATTAGAACCAGGAATGGCTGAGAACCTTTTGGGTCATTGCAACTGTCTCCCTCTCAGCCCTGGTGAAGAATCTTGGTGTTGTTCCAGATCCAACAAAAACATTTGTCAAGATGAAGTTGCCAAGAACGCCTTCTTTCGCATAAACACGGTTTTATTGCTTCTCTTTCACTTCCCGTAGCCGAAGAATTAATTACGCTGTTAATTACGATTGTAATTCGACTGGATGGGAACGATGATGTTCCGTTCTCTTTGGGTTTCTTGCCTCTGGGCTTCTGATATCAGGTCTGCACAGGTTCTTCCTTTCTTTCATTAGATGCTTCCAGTGGTTCTCATTTGTTTTCACCTGCAATTCTACACACGTCTGCAGGTCACCGCGTGGCTCTCCACCTCTTTAAATTTCTTCCCTCCATTTTTATTCTCCTTCAGACATCTTGGGATCTTCTGATCAGTCGCAGATCTTAAATCTGGCCTTCACCTTTGGAGACCAGATAAAACGCTGGAAGAACGTTCACCTCATCTTTGTGGTCATTCTTGTTTTTCTTCTTTCTAAGACCAGGTCAAAACAAGCCTTTCAAACTAGCTTTTAGACTCACAGTTCGACTCACTCGCTGACCTTTCAGGTCATGTTCGGTTTTCCACAAAAGCTACTTTTTTTTTTTGCATTTTTAGAATCTTATAGATTCTTGTTATTGGATACCTTTATATTTATATGGACTCAGTAAAGCTAGGTTTTATCAACTGAAATTTTCTAAAGTTGTACAGTTCTGCACAAAGTTTCAGGCAGCTGTGAATAAACGCTGTAAACAGAGCGCTTTCAGAAATGGAAGTGTTGATCATTTATTCTCATCAATCAACAAAATGCAGTGAATGAACAAAAGAGAATCTAAATCAGATCAATATTTGGTGTGACCACCCTTTGCCTTCAAAACAGCATCAGTTCTTCTAGGTACACCTGCACACGGTTTCTGAAGGAACTCGGCCGGTCGGTCGTTCCAAACATCTTGGAGAACTGAGCACAGATCTTCTGTGGATGTAGCTTCCTCACATCCTTCTGTCTCTTCATGTGATCCAGACACACTGGATGATGTGGAGATCAGGGCTCTGTGGGGCCAGAAGAACTGATGCTGCTCTGAAGGTAAAAGGTAGAAACACCAGATATTGATCTGATTTAGATTTTTCTTTTGTTCCTCACTTTGCATTTTGGAAATTGATCAAAATAAACAATCATTATTGATATTTCTGAAAGCGTTCTGTTTACAGCATTTTTCACACCTGCCTAAAACTTCTGCACAGTACTGTACATCAAGAGAAGGATGTTGAGGTTGGAGCTGCCAGGAAAGAGGAGAAGAGGAAGGACAAATAGGAGAATTATGGATGTGGTGAGAGGGGACATGCAGGGGGACAGTGTGAAGGAGGAAGATGCAGAGGAGAGGAAGACATGGAGATGGATTAATTATTCTGTGATAAGCAGTTGGTTCCCTGGGACTGATTCTTCTCTTCACAGCTAATGTTTGACCACACCCCTTCCCCCACAGTGCGTCAGACAGTAAAACTTTGACAGGAACCTCAGGCAACCGTTACAGAACCAAGTGCAGAACCTCCCTCAGGCCACAATCCCACCATTCCTGACTGAAGAGCATTTTTACTGCAGCTCCGCATAAATCTCTTATTGAACTATTTAACTCTTTAACTTCTGAGACTCCACAAAAAATCTGACATCTTAATAATAGTCTTCTTCTTTCTGCTGCTCCCGTTCAGTGTCTCCACAGCGAATCATCCGTCTCCATGTCTTCCTGTCCTCTGTATCTTTCTCTTTCACATGGTCCCCCGCATGTCCTCTCTCTCCACGTCCATAAACCTCCTCTTTGTTCTTCCTCTTCTCCTCTTTCCTGGCAGCTCCATCTTCAACATCCTCCTCCTGATAAACTCCTCGTCTCTCCTCTGGACACGTCCAAACCATCCAAGCTGAGCTGTCCCTCTAAAATACTCGTCCCTGATCCTGTCTGTCCCTGCCAACGCAAATCTCAGCATCTATAAATCTCTTCCATCTCCAGCTTCACCCCCTGTCTTTTCACTACTGTCTACAACCATATAACATAGCTGGTCTCACTACCGTATCCAATCGTATAATATAGCTGGTCTCACTACCATCTCCAACCGTAAAACATAGCTGGTCTTACTACCGTTTCCAACCCGTATAACATAGCTGGTCTCACTACCGTCACTTTCACTCTTGCTGTTACCTGTCTGTCACTGATCACTCCTGTCACTTTTCACAGGTCACATTAATCCTATGGTTTGATACAAACTGTAGAAATAATGTGTTGCAATTAAATCAATCATAGAAATTATCCTAGATTATATTAATCCTGAGCAGTTCATCCAGATTATATTAATCCTGAGCAGTTCATCCTGATTATATTAATCCTGAGCAGTTCATCCTGATTATATTAATCCTGAGCAGTTCATCCTGATTATATTAATCCTGAGCAGTTCATCCTGATTATATTAATCCTGAGCACTTCATCCTGATTATATTAATCCTGAGCACTTCATCCTGATTATATTAATCCTGAGCAGTTCATCCTGAGGGTGAAAATCTAAAGATGATAAATGTCACTGAGGGGGTTTACGAGCAGTTCCAGTCATTCTGTTTAATGTTGTTCGACAGAACGTTTGTTTTGGGAGTGTGTGTGTGTGTGTGTGTGTGTGTGTGTCTTTGGTCATGGTCATGTGACACCTGCATTCTCTGTTTTTCTAACAAGCCGGTCGAACGACCTTCCTCCCATCGCTGCAGGTAAAAAGATAAAGCCAGTTCAAAAACTGCACAAGTTACAAAGGCGTGTTTTCTTTATTGCGGTGCGTTCCCCCAGTGACCAGGTGTGTTTTTACCTTGACAGGTGGCGTCTGAGACACCGTTGTGGTTTGTTGTGAAAGAGAGCTCAGTAACAACATGGATTAGGCAGTAATTACATCCAAAGATGCTTTTATGATTCATTTAAAATTCAGAGTCATCGTTTAATTCACTTCCTAATCTCCACTTACCACCCAGGCAGCGGTGGTGTAGCGTTTAGGGACGAGGCCCCAGGATCAGGCCAGTAGGTTATCCTGAGGTTCTCTTGAGCAAAGTAGCGTCCCCATCACTGCTCCCTGGGTGCTGGATATGTCTGCCCCCTGCTGGACGGTGTGTGTGTGTGTGTGTGTGTGTTAAACACAGAGGATGTGTTTGGTTTTTAATTTTAAAGCTTTTTAATTGAATTTTATTTAATTTTATACTGTGTGTTCATTGTTTATTTAAAATTACTGCAGTGCAGCCTGAACGCTGAAAGTTTTTTAGACTAAAATATCTTTGAATTGAATAAATATAAATGTATTAATACAAAAAGTTTAATATTTTAACCCATACTGCAAAAATAGAGTGTGTGCATCAGCCTGAAGATTGTTAATGTGATGCCCCAGCCGTACGTAAGTGTTTCTGTGGTGTATCTGTCCCTGTGTGACGTGACTGGACCGTCATTACATTTTGGGGAGCTGCAGAAACACTTGCTAAACCTGCAAGTGTTTCTGCGCAGTCACTGCCCCCTGCTGGCCAATTAAAGAGCTTCACCACTGGAATGCTGAGGATTCCCAGTCCCATTAAAAAAAAGACCATCAAGTGGCCTCCACAGACCAGTTCTCAGCTTCAGGGATTATAATCATAATTTGATATTATTAAGCTAAAGTTACAAATAATGTCAGGTTAAATTACGTAACATTTCCATAACAAAGAACACATGAATCATGTGGTTTAATATAAACTGTAGCAATAATCCCAGATAATATTAATCAGGTGATTTATTAAAAACTGTACAAATAATCCCTGATAATATAATCTTATAGTATAATGTAAACTCCAGGCTAGATTAATCCTGCGGTATAATGCAAACAATAATAAACAATAACAATCAGGGCTAATCCCAAAATATGTATTAGATGGAGAAACAAACGGTAATTAATAAACCCAGAATATGTTTTTATTAAATACATTTTTTCTCATAAAATGAGTGGTAAAAATAATCTACTCCTGGTCATATTAATCCTGAGTTATTATATAAACAGTAGAAATAATCCCAGGCTATATTTATCTCATGCTAGAGAACAAACTGCAATAAATAGAAGAGGTTCCAATAATCCTGTTTCATAAAATGAAATGCATAAATAATCCAAGATTATATTTACCCTGTGCTACAAAACAAATGATAGATATTATCCCAGGTATTATTAATCCTGGGCTATAAAACTATAGCGAAAATCTCAGGTTATGTTAATCCTGGGATATACATCCTTAAAAATAACCCCAGATTACATTCATCTTGGGCTATAAAACTGAAGAAATAATCCCTAGTTTGCTGCAATGAAACTCACCAAACAAATAATCCTCGATTGAATTAATCCTAAATAATCTGGAAATATTTAATGACATCCTGAAATAAGGTTGTTTTTTCACAGTAGGGTTCACCTGAATTTTCTCGTAATATTGTCTCACTACTGTTTCCAACCTGTATAACATAGCTGGTCACACTACTGTCTCCAACTCATATAACACAGCTGGGCTCACTACCATTTCCAACCTGTATAACATAGCTGGCCTCACTATCGTCTCCAACCTGTATAACATAGCTGATCTCACTACCGTCTCCAACCCGTATAACACAGTTGGTCTCTCTACTATTTCCAACCCGTATAACATAGCTGGTCTCACTACCACCTCCAACTCGTATAAAACAGCTGGTCTCACTACTATTTCCAACCCATTTAACATAGCTGGTCTCACTACCGTTTCCAACCTGTATAACATAGCTGGTCACACTACTGTCTCCAACACGTATAACACAGCTGGGCTCACTACCATTTCCAACCCATATAACATAGGTGGTCTTACTATCGTCTCCAACCTGTATAACATAGCTGGTCTCACTACCATCTCCAACTCGTATAACACAGCTGGTCTCACTACCACCTCCAACTCGTATAAAACAGCTGGTCTCACTACCATTTCCAACCCATATAACATAGCTGGTCTCACTACCGTTTCCAACCTGTATAACATAGTTGGTCACACTACTGTCTCCAACTCGTATAACACAGCTGGGCTCATTACCATTTCCAACCCATATAACATAGCTGGTCTCACTACCATCTCCAACTCGTATAACACAGCTGGTCTCACTACCATTTCCAACCCATATAATATAGCTGTTCTTACTATCGTCTCCAACGTGTGGAGCATAGCTGATCTCATTACCGTCTCCAACCCATATAACATAGCTGGTCTCACTACTGTCTCCAATCCATATAACATAGTTGGTGTCTCTACCATTTCCAACCCTTATAACATAGCTGGTCTCACTACCGTCACCAACCCAACCACGACACTGATTTTCTTCACACTAGTAAATATATTTATTTTATTTTTGCTCAGCGGCCTGCAGACGATCATCGTTCTACATTCCAGCATTTCTTAATAAATCCACACGGAACTTTAGTGGTAAAGGAGTGAAATTTATTCTCCATCTAAACAAAACAAAAATCAAACAATGAATCGGTCACACAGTGCATGCAATACCGCCCCCTACCGGCTACCCTGAGCACTACAGTCAGACATCAGCTCAGTGTGAAGTAGAGTAGAGTAATCTTTAGGGCTAATGAAGGGTAATAGTGCTCCCACAGACACTCGGCACGAGCGGCTTTAAACCCTCAAACGTGCTGCTTTCCCAAACGAATATAAACATGAGTCAGATCCTGAGCTGCTAAATGGTTTGTCTGTAAAAAGATTCAGTAAAGTTGACAAAGTAAATTCAGCCTCTGAGAAGTGGTTTGGTTCTGTTTGTACATTAGTGCATTTCTGTTAGACTGACTTTCGATCATTCAAAGGCAAGTACCTCCTCAGCTGTTCTTTAAAGCGTGATTAAATCACAGATTCACTTCTCTGGTCCTCAGATGAGGACAGTGCAGTGTCAGTACTCACCCAGGACTCTGTCCCATCTCCAGAAGATTTCTAACCTCCAGAACGGTCCACCTGTAAGAGTCCACTGCTCAGACTGTGCTCAGTGCACAGGTAAAGACGTTACTTTGAATTTTGCTCAATATTTCCTGCCAAATGTGATAAAAACAGATTTACAGCTTGACCCTGTTGGTCTGCACCAAAAAATAACCACAAGAGAAAATATCCACCAGTGTTACATGAAACAAGTCCCCCATCGTTTCCAGTAGACTTAATTCTGCCCATAATTGTCCACAATTCATCAAAAAAAAAAAAAGCGTCCTCTCTCACAAATTGATGTTTCTCTTCTTCATCGCCTCCTGACAAATCCCTTCCAGGTTTTGAAATTTTGGGCCCAGGTTTTTGAGGAAGTCCAGATCATCTACGGCGTCACTGAAGGACAGCTTGTCCAGCGATGGAGTCTGACTGACCGGTCCTTCGTCACTGTACTCATGAGGATGGTACTCAGGGAAGTCCAGCTGACCCTCAGGAAGATTGTACAACTTCTGCAGAGGAGAGGCACCAAAAGAGAGTGAGAGAGAGAGAGAGAGAGAGAGAGAGAGAGAGAGAGAGAGAGAGAGACACTCCCCTGTATTCCAGCAAAAATGAGCACCAGAGAGATGGAAAAATATCCAAATATCGGTTCTACTGTAACTGCATGGTTCTATTTCCATCCCACACTGATATGTGTGGTGGTGGGCTACACCTGTTTCCGTGGTTACACTACATCACTGATATACCAGGTGGTGGGGTACCCCCGTTTCCATAGCTACACTACACCCATTTACACCCAGTGGATCTAATTGTGAGTAACAAAGGTAAGGGGGAGCGCTGGCCTAGTGAAGCCCCAAGATCAGAAGATCATGGCTTCGAATCCCAGACCAGTAGGTTGCCCTGAGGTACCCTTGAGCAAGGTACCGTCCCCGTCACTGCTGCCCAGGCACTTTCAATAGCTGCCCCCTGCTGCTCGGTGTGTGTGGGTTAAATGCTGAGGTGTAGTTTGGTTGTGGTCCACTGTGTGCTGCGTTCACGATGACGAGGGCCGTCACTTTCACTTTCACTTAAGTGTGGGTAAGTGTTAGCGAGGGACACCAGAGAACAACAGAGCCTAACAGGATGGCTCCCTCTCTGTTTGCTAAACCCAGACTGATGCTCAGACTCGAGTGAACAGCTGTCCACGCTCAGTGAGAGGACATTGTGTCTGAAAGGACGCTGATGGTTTTGCAGAGTCAGATTTCTGGAATTCACAGACAGAACAGGGCGGCCTAGGTGCTTCCTGTTCTTCACTACCTGTCCACTAGATGGTGGCAGAGAGTTACTGTTCTTTTTTCTAGTGGCTCGATGGATGGATGGATGGATGTACAGATAGATGGATGGGAGGTCAGGCAGACAGAAAGACATATGCATAGATAGATAAAGAAACAGATGGATGGAAAAACAGAGATGGATGAAAGAACAGGCAGACAGATGAAAAAGACAGTTGGATGAACAGATAAAGATGGATGGATGGATGGATGGATGGAAAGAAGGGCTGACAGTGAAGAAGTCAGATAGAAAGACATATACAGTGAGAGAGAGAGAGAGAGAGAGAGAGAGAGAGAGAGAGAGAGAGAGATCTTACCAGATGAATATGATCTTCTATGTTCCAGTCTGAAGTTGCGCTGAAGGATCTGGAGAACATGCTTCTTCCACTCTATAAATAAAGTTATAAACATCATTTTAAACAGACATGTCAAAAATTTTTACAAACCAATTCATTAACTAGAAGTTAACTCTTGTGCTGGGTCAGGTGATCAGTCTCGTAACAAAACCTCATATCTCCAGATATGGAGTTGAAGAAGAAAATCAACATCAGCTTATCTGGTGACCTGATGTTACGAACCCTGATTTTAATCTGCAGCTCTGAACTTCATGTAGGTCAAACCTGGGAGCTGCTCCCCTTTGATGTGACCCAACATCTCCAGTGAAAAGGCCTTTTCTTTCAGACCTGATTTCTCTTCTGTTCGTGATGAGAACCCTGGCAGTCCCAGCTGTTTTTTGTTTGTTTTTTTCAGCTTTAGTTTGTTTTTGTTTTTTTTAAAAGTCTTTAAAAAAAAATAATTCTGCAAATTTGGTCATTTACAGAATTCATAGGTAATAAATCATGATCAATTAAAGGGCAGTAAATTAGGCCACTCACCCTGAAGGTGCTGTTCCTGGTGGTACCCCACCCCTGTTGGGACACAAAGACAGATGATGAAAGAGTGAAACCAGTGTGGACACCCTGTCTCATCAGGGGGGACATTCCTGTCAACACTGAGAAAAGGGAGAATTTCTGGAGTCTCTCCTGAGCTGCCCGGTTTCTTATTTAGACCAGGAGGGTGGGGGTGGTTACCTGGGTTACCTGGGGTAACTACACCTCATCACTCAACCTGATAGACACTCTGACAGACAGACAGACAGACAGACAGATATTAAAGCTGGGGAACGTGGGTGAGGAACACATTTAAAACAGATGACGGGTTTGATTTGTGGCTGCAGGGTTCAGATTGTTCCTGAGAACTTGCTTCGTGAGAAGAAGTAGGTTTCAGAAGAAATCGGTTCAGGTCAGGAGGAGGTCACGCTTCAAACACTGCAGCTTTTCTAACGAAACTCTTCTCGCTGGTTTTCTCTGGAAGGAAGGTTTATGTGCTACTGGAACCAGATGTAGCTGAAGACCCTCCTGAGTGATTCATAGCTGTCGCTCTGAGCAAAGTGCAGCTGCTGTGATTCGTTCAAAGTAATGCTGGAATGCTGACTTGTGGAAATGACACACCGTTGGGTTCCGACTGGAGGAACATCAGGGGGCAAGTTTGGTGGAACCCCATCTTCAGGCTTTTGGAAAAATTCTGAATATTTAAACATAACCTCTCTCTCTCTCTCTCTCTCTCTCTCTCTCTCTCTCTCTCTCTTTCTCTCTCTCTCTTTCTGTCTCTCTCTGTCTCTCTCACACTCTCTCTCTTTCTCTCTTTCTCACACACACACACACACACACACACACACACACACAGTGCAGTGAAGTTGATTGATTGATTGGGGCAGCGGTGTTCTAGTGGTGAGGGAGTCGCCCCGGATCAGAAGGATCAGTTGTGGGTTCGATTCCCTCACCAGTAGGTTGCCCTGAGGTACCCTTGAGCAAGGTACCGTCCCCGTCACTGCTCTCAGGCGCTTTCAATAACTGCCCCCTGCTGCACGTGTGTGTAGGTGAAACGCAGGTTTTTGTTGTGTTGTTTTGCGCTGCGTTTCACAATGACAAGGGTTTGTTACTTTCATTTTCACTTTCACTTGTATATTGGAGCTTCAGGTTTCTGTGATTTAAACACCAGTATCTTACTGGATCCAGCAGTGACTCCTTTCAGTTTGGGCCCAGATCGAGCAACAAAACCTTGTAAGAGTTTCACACCTGTAGTTGCCTCCAGGTTCTCAAGCAGGATAAAATAAAAGGCAAAAAAGACAGGAACATCTGCTAAACTGCTAAATCAGGAGGCACTGGTATAGTGGATATGGCCCATGGAGTCTCACCTGGGTCATCATAGTTCCAGCTTCAGACATCTGAAATCCTCCTGCAGACTGGAAGGAAAATTATTTCAGAATGAGGCAAAAACGAATCCTTCTGCAGCACTATGCTCCTCATCATCACCATTCCACTACTCAGATGTAGGGTTTAGTTTGAAGCTTACTTTTCTTCTTGTCGAGGTCTTCATGGATCCATTAAACCCTCTGAACGCATTGTTGCATGCACTGGACATCTCCATGACCTGTTGAAACAGAACAGCTCTCTGTTAATGAGCATAAAAGATCTGGTTGATACTGTTTAACCATCTTTAACTGAAAAAAGTACAAATAAGCAAAAAGTAAGGATGATTAGTTGGCTTTAAGTGATATAAAATCAGTTTTCCTGCAGATAAATATCTAGAAAAACCAAGCAGCTGAAAAAGGAAGAAGGTATCCAGAAGGATGTTGTGGGTAAATCCAAATCAACATAACTTTTATAGTCCAGTTTCAAAAGTACTGATCAAATGAAGCGATGGAAGACGGACGATAATGTCAGTGTGAAGTCCATGGCTGGTCTTTCATTCAGAAAAGAAGAAACAATACAAAAAGCATGATGGTGTTCGATGAGGAGATGGTCCTTCAGTGGGACTTTCAGGTCATCAACAATTTGCATTTGCAGCATTTAGCAGACGCTCTTATCCAGAGTGTCCTCCATGTCCTGATTACAGGGACAGTCCCCCTGGAGACACTCAGGGTTCAGGGTCTTGCTCAGGGACCCAGTGGTGGTAGTGCTGGAGGTGGGATTCGAACCTGGGACCTCTTAATCCAGAGTTCCATAGGCAAGTACCCACCGCTAGACCACCAGCACCCTTTATCAATGATAAAAGAAAGTGGTCCAGACCACCTCAAAATGTCCTCAGAGCTCAGCCTTAGGTGGTCAGTGCCAGGCGGTGAAGCATGGTTACTGCAGATGGTAGTGTGAGAACTTTGCTTTGGGGTTCAAACCACAGAAGCAGTCAGAGGAGCTGAGCTAGTTGCCAAAGGGGTTGAATGTTCTTACAAATATAAATCAGTTGTCAAGTTTCCAAACTCTAAGCGTTACAGTGACTGTTGTGTGATCTAGAGCATGTCATGTCACGTCAAGAAATATAATCTTATTACAAACCTGCATTCCTGACTTCAGGTCACCGATGGTACTGGTGGGGGAATGCAATGATTGTGGTTCAGCCTAAGAGGAGTGTAGGGGAGGATACGAAAGGGAAAAAGATAATGGGGCAAGACTGGAGTTAGAAAAATTAGAGAATGGAAGGCTAACATGGAGACTAGCATTCTTCATACTCATTCATTAAAACGTGAAATGGAAACATTCTGGATGAATCACGATCAGAGTTTTAGCCCTGTGGCAAATTCTCCAGATTTTTACCCTCACGCACCTTGGCCAGTGATCCTCCTCCTTCCTCGTTGTACTTGATGAGGGTTTGGTTGCCCTCATCTTGGAAGTTCATGACAAATTTCTTCGCCTTATACTCACAAAAGAAACAACAGCAAAGCAGCACTGAAAAGAAGAGACAAGAATCATCTCACAAGTCTGGTTTGTCACTTGTCTGACATCCATTCTGGGCCAAAAGACTCCTGGGGACTTGCTAATATGAGTAGCCATCTGGCACGCCGAGCTTTTGATGAATCTTTTTGATTGGCTGATTAGCTTTTGAGACCGATCTGAAGATGTTTGGAATTTGCCAGCTGGTTGCAGTAAGATGTCACACTGATGTTTTAAAATCAGAGGGCTTTTAAAGTTGACTAGTTTTGTGTCTCCTTGGTCTAATTTCCTAACCTGTTCAGAAAAGAGAGGGCACTGATTTTTTACAATTTTTAGGTTCTACGATAAAGAAGTTTTTCAAACTTGAACATTTATAATCAGAGAGGAGAGAATAAATATAATATATATTAATTATGGAGGAGAGGATGTATATGTAAACCACTGGTAACTATTTGGGCAGCGATGATCTTGTGTTTAGGGATGAAGATCTGAAGGTCGTGGGTTTGAATCCCAGACCAGTAGGTTGACAAAGTGACAAAAAGCTTGAAAAAAATATTAAAATCTCCCGTACCGAGAATGTCAATGTTCCTGTTTGGGCGGTTGAAGAGACTTACGTGCCATTAACAGCAACGATCCCAACAGGATTCCTAAGGCTATTCGGTCCAGGTTGGCAGAACGAGGCATGAGGTCTCGACACACATCAAGATCTCCACAGTCACAAACGGTCACCTCCAATGTGTCTTCTCCTACCACCCCCTGCTGGTCCTCAATCCGCATTGGAACTGAGTATGTCCCGTATGGCAAACTTGTCTGACTTATCAATGAGGTTTCGGTTCCTGTGGCAGAAACATACATCTTGCTGTCATTTTTTCATGTCGCAAAGGCACAACCTCAGCTAACAGGATGCTGTGTGTTTAGAACATCTTCACATTGGTCACAATGGTCTTTTATGTGGTTCTGCAACGTCAGAAATTAAAGGTTCTAAGGAATAGGTTTCATTTATCAACCCTGATGTTCAGTTTTGTACCTTGCATATGAGAGGGGCGGAATTTTACCCCATAATGTTTTTACAGTAAAACAGAACATCTGGATGTGGGACGATGCAAACATCAGCCCAGGTGTGGTGGAATATGATGGATTTTGTTGTTGATAGCAGAGGCCTAGTTTTAAGGGACTAGTCCCCAGGATCAATAGGTCAAATACCAGACCAGTAGGTTGTCTGGTGGTTCCTTTGATCAAGGTACTGTCCTCATCACTGCTCCCCAGGTGCTGGATATGTCTGCCCCCTGCTGGACGGTGTGTGTGGGTTAAATGCAGAGGATGTTTGGTTGTGTTTCACTGTGTTTTGTTTCATAATGACAGTCACTTTCACTTCACTTTTACTTTGCTCCCTATCTGAAGGCGTGCCCTTGAAGGGACCTCCTCTGTTGACAAGAAAGGTTAAGAACCTTTTTCTTTTGAGTGCATATACAAATATTTGATGTGGGAGTCTCACAGTCCTTGGTGTCAAAATCCTGAGGAAATACTGTCCAGACTGTAAGGACTGGCCTGTCCAGACTGTAAGGACTGGCCTGCTTTACCTGTGCTTGGTTTAAACTCCCATGTGCTCAACAGCTCATTGTTGTCACTGTTGATATAGAAGGAATAGGGTCCCCCAAACGGAGGCGCATCATCGTCTTCCGCCTTCACCGTCACACGATTAACCTTATTGCCGCAAATGATCGAGCTGTTGGAGATCAAGTGGGGTGTGTTGTCGTTGATATCTCCAAGGTGGACCAACAGAGTGCCTGTCCCTGTTGCGGGAGGCTCCCCTAAAGGACAAAGACAGAGAAAGTGATTAGCCTGCATCCCTCATTTCTTCATATTTGGCTTCCAAAGAGCCAATCTTTCTTAAATTTAAATTTAAATTTACTATGTTGTGGAACAGTTCTTCAAATCTTCCTGAAGGACAGTGTATCTGTCTCTCATTTTCAGTACAGTCTCTGAATCTGAGCAGTTCTTCAGATCTTCCTGAAGGACAGTGTTGTTGTCTCTCATGTTCAGTCCAGTCTCTGTTCCGGAGCAGTTCTCCAGATCTTCCTGAAGAACAGTGTTGTTGTCTCTCATGTTCAGTCCAGTCTCTGTACCTGAGCAGTTCTCCAGATCTTCCTGAAGGACAGTGTTGTTGTCTCTCATGTTCAGTCCAGTCTCTGTACCTGAGCAGTTCTCCAGATCTTCCTGAAGGACAGTGTTGTTGTCTCTCATTTTCAGTCCAGTCCTCTGAACCTGAACAGTTCTCCAGATCTTCCTGATGGACAGTGTTGTTGTCTCTCATTTTCAGTCCAGTCTCTGTACCTGAGCAGTTCTCCAGATCTTCCTGAAGGACAGTGTTGTCTCTATGTTCAGTCCAGTCTCTGTACCTGAGCAGTTCTCCAGATCTTCCTGAAGGACAGTGTTGTTGTCTCTCATGTTCAGTCCAGTCTCTGTACCTGAGTGAAATTTCAGATCTTCCTGAAGGGCTGTGTTTGTTGTCTCTCATTTTCAGTCCAGTCTCTGTACCTGAGCAGTTCTCCAGATCTTCCTGAAGGACAGTGTTTTTGTCTCTCATTTTCAGTCCCGTCTCTGTACCTGAGCAGTTCTCCAGATCTTCCTGATGGACAGTGTTGTTGTCTCTCATTTTCAGTCCAGTCTCTGTACCTGAGCAGTTCTCCAGATCTTCCTGAAGGACAGTGTTTTGTCTCTCATTTTCAGTCCAGTCTCTGTACCTGAGCAGTTCTCCAGATCTTCCTGAAGGACAGTGTTGTTGTCTCTCATTTTCAGCCCAGTCTCTGAACCTGAACAGTTCTCCAGATCTTCCTGGATGGACAAGTGTTGTTGTCTCTCATTTTCAGTCCAACTTGCAATTCCGAGCAGTTCTCCAGATCTTCCTGAAGACAGTGTTGTTCATGTTCAGTCCAGTCTCTGTACCTGAGCAGTTCTCCAGATCTTCCTGGAAGGACCAGTGTTGTTGTCTCTCATGTTCAGTCCAGTCTCTGTACCTGAGCAGTTCGCTAGTTCTGTGTTGGTTAATCCACACAGTGATCTACGTCTGAACCTTCCAGCAGAACAAAGCGTCTAACTTAAGACATGAAGCAGTGAAGAACCAGGAGCAGATAATTCCAGATGATCAGGTGATTCTTTTACTGCTGATGCTGACACTGAGTGTGTGGAACCCCTTTATCTAGAACCTTGTATCTTTAGACTTTGTAGCCTGGAGCACTAAAACATTTGTTCCCCTTTCTTTCATTTAACCGACTCAATATGAAAAAGATCCATTTGAAAGCAGGAAGGAGCATTTTTGCTCCAACAAAATGGCTGGCAACGAGGGGTGGCTGAAGACTTTTGGACAAGACTGTAAGTCTTTGAAAAAGACACTTGTGCCAAGTACGTTCATCATCGGAGGTTTTCCTGGAGCGAATCCCAGCGTGAAAGTTAGAAGAAAGTCAGTCCTTTACAGGGAATTCAAACAAACTTCTGTTGTATGATTGGAGGAAACCCATACAGACATGCAAACTGTAAACAGGAAGAACCCGCTGGGAATCAAACCCCAGGGCGTCTGACTGTGAGACAACCTCTCTAACCACCGTGCAGCCACACAAAGCTCCTACAGATCCCAGCATGATCAGCAAAAGGAGGACAGTGTTTTGAAGACGTACCATCGTCTATTGCAAGGATCACAACTTTGTAGGTGCTGTTGTGGACGAATGGAGACTCACGATCCATCTTCTTCACTGAGGTGACATTGCCTGTTTTTGGATCTATGGTGACCCACTTAGCTGGATCTTCTGCGATCATGTACCTTGAAATGCAAAACAAAATAAACACTTGTAATGTGGATGACTCATGACGGCAAACTCTAAAGCCTTACCTCAGGATTTTTGTGGCTGAATGCAGCCTGAGGCGAAAACTGCCGAGCCACACCCACTAGGTGAGCTAAACTGAGGTGCACTCTTTGCTGTGAACTGTAGCTACTTCTCATGCACACCTGATTTTTTTGGGGTCTGAATCCACATCGGTGACGAGAGGGCTATACAACACATCCCCCGGGTTTGCTTCCTCTTTCTTGTACACCTTCTCAACTGGTTTCCGAAACACTGGCGGGTCGTTCACGTCAATAACTTTCACAGCGACTTTAGTAGTGTTGGGTTTTCTCGCCGATCGGCTTTCCGGACTCGCTGGCTTTCCATCGATGCAAACAAACAAGGGCTCCTCATTCTCCACGGCTATTTCCAGCTCGGTGAGGGTTGTCCTCTCAAAATCCTTCCCCTGTGAAACATGGACATAAATAATCATGGTGAGCTCATCAGCCAAGAACTTAAATTGTAATAAAGCTTTATTTTGAAGGTCCCATCAATCCTACAGCGACCGCAGGTTGTTAAATGAATCTACCTTGATGACTGTTAACACTCCTTCGTTGGTTTTGGGGTCTGTCTCAATCTTGTAGTTACCCTCCTCATTGCCCTTCAGGATTTTGAACACGGCTCTAGATGCCGGAGTGTTGGGGATGTCCTTGTCTTCTACTGCCATCCTTAAAATCTCTCTGTTGGTTTCCATCTCCATGACCTGTGTTTTGTACTAGACCAAGAGATGTAAAGCTAGTCGTTATGCTGTTCATTGGATTCCAGATCAATAAAAAGACTAAATGCAGTCAACAATTTAAAACCGTTTTTCTTTTATTTTTCTACATTTGAAAAGGAGTGCCTCAAGGCTCAGTGTTAGGTCCATTTATAATTACTGTTGGCAAGGTCTGGAGCTCAACTGGGGACCAGCAGCAGAGAGAGAAAAAGAACTAATGAGGTGCTAAAAGGAGTCAGTGCCACACTTTTATGTTACAATGCAGTGAATAACTATATTAATAACCGTTAATAACATTCAATAACATTTTCAACCCATGCTGAGGTATCTTTACTTTTAAACAGGCCATCCTGAACTTGCAGTGTCCTTAATGATTCTTTGATCTTCTTCTTCTTCTTCTTTTTCGTCTTCTTCTTCTTCCATTATCCATCTCTTCTTTCATCTTCGTCTTCCTCTCTCACCACATCCACAAACCTCCTCTCTGGTCTTCCTCTTCTCCTCTTTCCTGGCAGCTCCATCTTCAACATCCTCCTCCCGATATACTCCTCGTCTCTCCTCTGGACACGTCCAAACAAACACAGTCTCACTTCTCTCACTTTGTCTCCAGATTGTCAGACCTGAGCTGTCCCTCTAATATACTCGTCCCTAATCCTGTCCATCCCCAGTAATTAAATAAATTCTGTTGTGTTAAAATGTTTAAACTGTTTGTTGAATACTTTATATACCTAAAAAGTGCTTCAAATAAAGGACACCCTTCATGTCCAGAAGAGCTTTTACATGACAATGGAAAATTATCCAAATCTTCATTAAATCGCCTGCTTGGAAAACTGGAGAAAAGTATATTTTTAATATTCTTTATTTAGTTTGTATTACTCCAAAGTGCAGGTTACTGTTCTTTCTCACATCTCATATCTGTTTCTTTTATCAAGTTTTAGAGGAGAGTAACATCATCATCACCAGGAAAAAACAAAACTCCTGTCAGGTTCTTCCCATAACAAAAGTGCAGATCGACCATTAGAGAAACATTTCAAACATCACACACAAGTCTGAGACATTCATCTAAATGAGATGAAACTGACCCGAAGATGACAAGAGGACAAATCAGAACAAGAACTTGAGCAGTGAACTCACATTTGAACCAGTGAAGACGGGCAAGTGTGTGTTGGAGTCTGTGATCTCGATGTCCACGGTGGCAGTAGAGGAGAGCTTGGGCTCTCCATGATCTTCAGCTTTGACTAGTAGTCTATATTTCTTCACTTTCTAGAGGACAAGCAGGGATTAAAGTGCATGTTTATGGAAGTGAGCTACATAGAAATAACAAAGTACAATTTCTTTTCCCTCTTCCTCCCTTCATTTTCAGAATAGACTCCTTCCTTTAGTCTGAACATCGGAGTGAATTATCCTATTTCTATCCTCCATCACCTTCCCTCCATCCAGACTGTCTCAGACTAAATGGACACAAACACAGAAGAGACGTCCCTCTGAGTGTCCATCGGTGCAGGACAGAGTGAAGGAGAGTGAGAGAGAGGACAGGGAGAGTGGACGGTGGAGTTCAGGGTGTGTGGAGTGTGTGTCCGTGATGGAGAACTAGTAGAGACGGTGATGAAAGTGAAGCGGTGAAGTTCATGTGGATTATTTTCAGTAGATTGTTTTTATTGGAGTTGAAGTTCGAGGCTTTAATAGTCTTTAATTCTATTAATATGGAGTGAGATTCAGTTCACTTTCAGCACAGACAGACGCTCCAGACGTCCTTCAGAGGAGACACGTCTCACTCTACACTCTCAGTACACTCCTGTACTTTTACTTTACACTCTCAGTACACTCCTGTACTTTTACTTTACACTCTCAGTACATTCCTGTACTTTTACTTTTGTGAATGTTTTATTTCTGTGTGGTGGAAGAAAACTTACATCATAATCAAAGCATCCATTGAAGATCAGCTTCGCAAGTAGGCTGGAGTCCTTCGGGTTTGAGAAGGGGACGAGTGAGATGGTTGGCGAGGCTGGCTCCTGAGATATTATGCTCATGGTGATGAGAGAGTTGGGATTGCCTTTCTCATCATTGTCCTTGGCCTGTAGGGAAATTTTAAGCTCTCCTGAGCCAGAAAGGACAGAGGTTAGTGGTTATGACTGACTGGTGTTGAAAAGTGCAATTAATTGAAATAACTTCACAGATTTATTCCACACCAGTGGAATGTAACAGAATTTGTGCCTCATACAAATAAATCTGTCTGTGTCCTCTTGTTTGTGATTTATTACTGGTTTTGTTTTCCATGCTTGAAAATCCAAAAAGGTAGTAGTTTTTTTTTGTTTGTTTATTTTAATAATTGATTTTTTTTTCAGCCTTCCAAAAGAAGGTAGTAACACAAAAGAGGGAATACAACACACAGATCCATGTGAAATGATTAATACGAGGGTTGAACAAGGTGGCACTTTTTTACAGCTTCGTATTCTCTCTACTGCTCCTGAAAGGTTGCCACAGTGGATCATCCATCTCCATTTTTTCCAACCCTCTGCATCTTCTGCGTTTAAACCCACCACCTGCATGTCCTCTCTCACTACGACCATAAACCTCCTCTTTGAATGGTTAATGGAACCGGTGGAGGTGGAGACGCTGTCTGGTGTCTGAGACGTTGTCTTAATTTGTAGAAGATTTTGGACTAAAACTGATCCCGTTCATGGTGGAGGGACACAAAGAGAAGTGATTTAGTTCAGATGGACTATTTTACCATCATCAGCATCCCACAGAGACACTCAGAGACACGTGGAGCTTCACTGGGGGACAGAACATGCACAGATTTGGGACGTCTGGTTCTGAAACCTGGATTGTTTGTCTGTTTGATTCTCAACCTGAGATTTCCCGTCAGTTGTTGAATTGGTTAGTTACTACATGCAGGTCAAAGCCTTTTTTTGGGGCTCCTTTACAGAAGTTATGAAGCTTAAGAAGCAAATAAAATGCATGATCCTAACCTTCAGGCATGTTCTCCGGAACTGCTGCACGTAGGTAACCAGGCAAGAACTGAGGTGCGTTGTCGTTTTTGTCCTTTATGGCGACATTGAACGACAAAGTTTTGTCGAGAGTTGCACCAGATTGTCGATGCATGACATCAAACTCCACCTAAACATTGAGAAGAAAGTGAAGCAGTGTGAGTTATTTTCAGAAGCATCTTCAATCTCCACTATCCAGGAAATAAAATAACGTGAAAGAGACTGTTTGCAATTGTTAAAGTCAGCACACTATCAGCCTCAACGAAACACATACTCTGTATTTAACTTGTGGGTACAATTCCCTCACCAGTAGGTTGCCCTGACGTACCCTTGAGCAAGGTACTGTCCCCGTCACTGCTCATCAGGCGCTTTCAATAGCTGCCCCCTGCGGCACATGTGTGTGTGGGTGAAACGCAGAGGTTGGATTTTGTTGTTGTGTTGTGCTCAATGACAAGGGTAGTCACTTTCACTTGTGGGCCAGTAAGTTGCCCTGAGGTGCTCTTGACCACGGTACCATCACTGCTCCCTGGGTGTTGGATATGTCTGTGCCCTGCTGGACAGTGTTAAATCCTGAGCTGGACTGTCAAAAATGCAGTAAAGAGGCAGCAGTCCAAGTGTTTAGTGACTAGACCTGTTTTTGGAAGGTTGTTGGTTCAAATTGCAGACCAGTAGGTAGCCCTGAGGTTCCTTTGATCACGGTACCATCCCCTTCATTGCTCCCTGGTTTCTGAATATGTCTGCCCCCTCCCTGCTGGATGGTGTGTGGGCTAAATATAGAGGATGTAGTTTGCTCTGCATGCATCTTAAACCCTGCACCAGGGCAGTTACTGAGGGTGGGTTTTTGTATTTTTGTACTTTTGATGTAATTTGATTTTGGACTAAACCCAATTTGGAACCTGTTTTTAGGTTTTCTTTAGTTGTTTTTTGGCTTTGTTGTGTGTCTTTGCCTGGGTTCCTCTGATGGGTGGGGGGTGCTGTCCTGCTATTGGGTGATGCTTATTAAAAACACGAGTGACTCACTTGGAACTCGTTGTATACTTCTCGGTCTATAGACTTGTGTACGAAGACTTTTCCAGTATATGGTTCGATGGTGAACACGCCCTTTGGTTCTTCTGTCACACCCTGACCACTGATACGGAACTTGAGATTGTCAGCAATGTCCTTATCGTTGAACAACTGATAGAAAATGGAGAGAAATAAAAGACATTGATTAAATTATTATAATAATAATCACATGATTAATAAGAACGGTCTTCCTACTTCACTCGTTCGGAGCCTGAAGGTGGAAGTTTTGAAGTTTTGTGGAAGTTTGGTGGAAGCCTGAAGTTTTAATACTCTGGTGGACAGTTCGGAGCAACGGCGGGTGCGGAAGAGAGGAGAAGAAAAGAGTTCACAGGTTGGAATTGGTGGAGAAGAGTGACAGGAGTGATCTGTGACAGACGGGGACCAGCAAGAGTGAAAGGAAAGGTTTAAAAGACGGTAGTTAAACCAGCTACGGTATACAGGTTGGAGACAGTAGTGCTATATGGGTCGGAGACGGTACTTAGAGCTCTGTTATACGGGTTGGAGACGGTAGTGATACCTGCTATGTTATATGAGTTGGAGACGGTAGTGATACCAGCTACGTATCACTGTATATAAGACTGGAGTTCGACACCCCTGATGTTGAAGATGGAGCTGCCAGGAAAGAGGAGAAGAGGAAGACCAAAGAGGAGGTTTATGGACGTGGTGAGAGAGGACATGCAGTGGAACAGTGTTAAAGAGGAAGATGCAGAAGACAGGAAGATATGGAGATGCATGATCCACTGTGGAGACATCTAACACCTAGCAGCTGAAAGGAGAAGAAGAAGAAGAAGATGAAGAAGAAAGCACATGTGAATGCATAATGTTACTGGATCCCACTCGTCAATAATGAAACTTTCCTGCTGCGAGAAACAAATATCCTGAGACCTCCTCCATTCCCATCAGCCCTGATGGCTCCCCTAGGACATTGAAGGGGACATGTCCATGTTTGGTACCTGTGTGGCCTCTTTGGGGAAAGGTCCTGGGTCCTCCTCCTCCAGCTCAATTGTAGAAAGAACCCATCTCCTCTTGGTCCGGATCAGCACTCGCTCCTTAACGATGGAATGGAAAGAACATTATCCTGTTATTAAACTGGAGCTCTGAGTACTGTTTCAAAATCACCAAACCAAAAGTGAAAGTAAGAAGCATCAACATTTAAGATCATAGGATACATGAGTTCATAGATATGTAAAAAAATTATTCAAACACTTAAAATTAAGTGTAAGAAGAAGAAAAATATAGTACTTAAACATTTTTTCACACTTGCCATGAAACTAAAATATTACACTTATTTTTAACACAAATTAAATTTATTATTTAAATATTTTGGAAAATCTTCTTCTTCTTTCGGCTGCTGCTGTTTGGGAGTCACCACAGCGAATCATTTGTATCCATTTCTTCCGGTCTTCTGCATCTTCCTCCTTCAGAACAACTGACTGTATGTCCTCTCTCACCACATCCATAATCCTCCTCTTTGGTCTTCCTCTTCTCCTCTTTCCTGGCAGCTCCATCCTCAACATCCTCCTCCTGATCTACTCTCTGTCTCTCCTCTGGACACGTCCAAACCAACGCAACCTTGCATCACCAGCTTTATCTTCAAAATGTCCAACCTGAGCTGTCCCTCTATTATATTCATTTCTTATCCAGTCCATCATCTTATCAGCGCCACCTAGAGTTACCTAGAACCCTAACCGCTCCCTATTTCTCCCTTTCATTCACACTCTTGCATTTCGTATAAATGTGTAATTTATGGCTGATGTGTAACAATATACATTAAAATTAGAATATAATATAAAAATATAAATTATTACATTTAATTTAAATCTAATTCTAAATGTTAACATTGGTTTATTGCGAAATTAATTCAGTCTTTGAGTTTTGAGGGTTATTTGTATTTTCCTCCTTGGAAATGTAACTGAATATAACAGTGTAAGTGTTCAGTTTCTTCCCGTTCGATGTAAATTCCTAATATATTAAATATATATACATTTTTTTAATACTTTTTGCATCCTTTTAAAAGTAAAGTTAATTCAAACTACAGAGCAACATTTCTCTTTTGGTCTCTTTTTTACTTACATGGCTCTCTGAGTTGTTTTTCTTCTCCTGGAACCTCATCAGGTTCTGCCTGGTCTCTGTCCACAGCTGGGGACACACAAGAAAAGCAAAGTGACAGTTCAAAACAAAAATGTTGCTTTTCCAGAACGATTCTTTGTAAACTTTAACGAGACGGTTCTTTAAAGCAGTGGTTCTCAGACTCGGCCTTCGGGGCTTCCAGATGCTCCAGGTATTTGAAGAACAGAAAGAATGTGAGCCTCTAGTCAGTCTGTTGACCTTAAAGAGGGTTTTTGTGTAAACGAGACTTTTGAAGAGTCACGATCACATGAAGGTTCTTCATCTTTCATTATCGTTCAGATTGGAGCTCCATCGTGAACCCTGAGGCTCAGGCGTTGCAGCTACTTTTCAAAAGCTGCCAAAAGAAATCCTCAATCAGATCTTCTGACACTTTTAGTGGGACATTAACGATGGGGACAAGTTTTATCAAACATGAAGCAAAATGTTGTAAAACTGTAACGGCTGTGCGTGTTTTCCTTTCATCTCCAAGAGCTGCAAACTTCTGTCTTGCGGCTACCAGATTTTAATTTTCTCATATTTTACAACTTTACCATAATTCAAGATATTTCTGAAATCTGAAACCAAACCTCATACTGACTAGTCCCAAGTTTTAGAACAATAAATATACATTTTTTGATCAAAATACAAATAGTGGTTTTTTTCCAAATAATTAGATCAAATTCAAATCTTTTTTTTTTTAATTGTGAACACACGATTTTTCACTCTTTACCAGTGTGTGTTATAATGTAATTTGATCAAATATTTTAATATTATGATATAAAATGATTTGTGAATTTGCCCTTTTTAATTTTTTTTTGTCTTAATTCTAAAATCCCAAAATCTCGAATATTTTTTTCCAACAATCAGTAAAACTTACTGCTAAAAACTGGGCTGTACCTTTGTAATTGTTATTATCTTAC
>CM029385.1:23961338-24001052 GCA_017165825.1 Hepsetus odoe | reverse complement strand
ATTATTATTGTTGTTGTTGTTGTTGTTGTTGTTGTAAAAATATACAATAAACATATTATTAATTAATATTATTAAAGATTTATCTATCTATCTGATCTATCTTATCGACCATCAGTGTAAAGTGCCTTGGGGCAACTTTGTTGTAAAAGGCGCTATACAAGAATAAATTGAATTGAATCTTGAACATATAGGTTTCACTTTCCAGGTAACCTCAACATGTACAGAATTTATTCATCAGATAAAAAACTAAACAAAAAAAAAAAAGAAAAGGAAATTATAAAGTCACACACTGAGACTACAGAGAGAGACATTTGGATAATCATGAAAAATAGAACAGAAAAGAAAAAGAAAAAGAAAAAAGAAAAGAAACAGTATTACAATCAGAATGTGCCATGGTTGCCATGGTAACAGGTCATCCCACTGGACTTGCCCGCAGGTTTTCGGAGGCTTGTTATCATTTCTGAGTTTATTTCAGTAAATGTTTACCACTCACACACACACACACACACACACACACACACACTCACACACACACACACACACACACCTGGTTCAGCTCACCTGTCGGCAGGTTTAGGGGTGGAGCTGGACGCAGGTCCTCCAGGGCAGGCCTGCTCTCAGACCCACTCTGAAAGTTTGTGTCCAGAGTGGTTCACTAATGAGCTCCTTCAGTCTCACAAGCTTTTCCTGTAAACTCATCTGACTGGAGGACCAAAAGCTTTCACAAACATGATACGTGTTTATAAAACATTTATTACACACATATAAAACATTTATAACAGGAGGAGACGCCACAGTGAAGTTATTTCTCTCATGAAGATCTAATCAGTGCAAGTTTACATGTATAGCACTTTAGAAAGTGATTAAAAACTGTGATAGAAGCTAAAAATATTCAAGGGAAACGAGTAATTCAATAAATAAAGAGGGTTCAAATTCTTTCTTAATCTTAATTACTTTTCGATTTTCAGATGATGGCAGAAATGAATCAGAAAATAATTATTCTTGGTGTAAATATTTGATTTTTAAAAATTAACACAAAAATAAAGAGGATAATCACTGTATAAATGGGAGTGGAATACACACTGAAGTCAAAAGTTAACTGCTTATTTTATGTTCTAATTATTTATTGAAAAAAAAGTGATGAGATTATTGATCCTTTATTTATTAAAGGTTCCACTGACTTCAAATATCAGGACTGCTTACTGTTTATTGTGTTTTTAAAAATAAAATAAGTAACATATCTCTCTGCTATTTATTTTTAAAAACACAATAAACAGTAAGCAGTCCGGATATTTGAAGTCAGTGGAACCTTTAATAAATAAAAGATCAATAATCTCATCACTTTTTTTTCAATAAATAATTAGAACATAAAATAAGCAGTTAACTTTTGACTTCAGTGTGTATTCCACTCCCATTTATACAGTGATTATCCTCTTTATTTTTGTGTTAATTTTTAAAAATCAAATATTTACACCAAGAATAATTATTTTCTGATTCATTTCTGCCATCATCTGAAAATCGAAAAGTAATTAAGATTAAGAAAGAATTTGAACCCTCTTTATTTATTGAATTACTCGTTTCCCTTGAATATTTTTAGCTTCTATCACAGTTTTTAATCACTTTCTAAAGTGCTATACATGTAAACTTGCACTGATTAGATCTTCATGAGAGAAATAACTTCACTGTGGCGTCTCCTCCTGTTATAAATGTTTTATATGTGTGTAATAAATGTTTTATAAACACGTATCATGTTTGTGAAAGCTTTTGGTCCTCCAGTCAGATGAGTTTACAGGAAAAGCTTGTGAGACTGAAGGAGCTCATTAGTGAACCACTCTGGACACAAACTTTCAGAGTGGGTCTGAGAGCAGGCCTGCCCTGGAGGACCTGCGTCCAGCTCCACCCCTAAACCTGCCGACAGGTGAGCTGAACCAGGTGTGTGTGTGTGTGTGTGTGTGAGTGTGTGTGTGTGTGTGTGTGTGTGTGTGTGTGAGTGGTAAACATTTACTGAAATAAACTCAGAAATGATAACAAGCCTCCGAAAACCTGCGGGCAAGTCCAGTGGGATGACCTGTTACCATGGCAACCATGGCACATTCTGATTGTAATACTGTTTCTTTTCTTTTTTCTTTTTCTTTTTCTTTTCTGTTCTATTTTTCATGATTATCCAAATGTCTCTCTCTGTAGTCTCAGTGTGTGACTTTATAATTTCCTTTTCTTTTTTTTTTTTGTTTAGTTTTTTATCTGATGAATAAATTCTGTACATGTTGAGGTTACCTGGAAAGTGAAACCTATATGTTCAAGATTCAATTCAATTTATTCTTGTATAGCGCCTTTTACAACAAAGTTGCCCCAAGGCACTTTACACTGATGGTCGATAAGATAGATCAGATAGATAGATAAATCTTTAATAATATTAATTAATAATATGTTTATTGTATATTTTTACAACAACAACAACAACAACAACAACAATAATAATAATAATTATAACAATAATAATACTACTAATTATTATTATTTTTATTGTTATTATTTTTGTTATTGTTATTATTCTCATCACCATTCTTATTATCATTATTATCATTATTATTACCATATTTTTATCATTTTTATCATTATTATTATTCTTATTACTAGCATTATTATTATCATGTTTCTATCATCATTATTATTATTGTTGTTGTTGTTGTTATACCAATAATAATATTTGGAGTAACAATTTTTCCAGATCATTAGATAAAATCTAAATCTTCAGATTTAAACTGATTTCAAAAGAGAAGATTCCTCATTTTAAGATAATATTGTTATCTTATCATGTAATCAATTATTTGTTCACAATATTTGCACATATTTGATGCATTTTTTCTCTAAAAACTCAAATTCATCCATTAAAATTCAAGTTGATCTAAAAATAATTAATCCTTTCTGCTGACGCCGCCCTGTGACCTTTGCTATTATTGTTAGCTTGTATCAATCCCTTTAATCAATGACATTAATTCCTGTAATCATTAACAGCGAAAACACCCAGAACCAGGTAACAGCTGAGCCTGATCCCTGATCACAACAGTTATCGAATCCCTGAAATCCTTTAAATCCTTCAGATATTTCAGCTGTGTTCTGACTTCGTGTTTGACTTCATTCTTTATGTTTAAGGGTCATCCATCCATCCATCCATCCATCCATTCTCTGCCGCTTGTCCCAAACAGGGTCGCGGGGGGGTGCTGGTGTCCAACCCAGCGCACACAGGGCGAGGACGGGGGACGCACCCTGGACAGGTCGCCAGCCCATCGCAGGGATGTTTTAGGGTCAAAATATTGAAATGAAAATTGTTCCTTAATCTCTTAAATAAATATATTTTATATCATCTTAATTAAGAAACTGAAGCACTTCTGACATTTCTAAATGGCCTCAGATGCCTGCCGTACAAATCTAACTTTTATTTCGAGCGAATGTTGTTTGCGTTCAGTTTTACATCAAAAAGTTTTCTTTCCTTCTTTTCTTGAACCCACAAATGTTTTTACTTCAGCTCCACATGCTGAACCACACGCTCCTCTGCAAAGCTGCACCACGTTGAGCCATTTTTTACAATATTTATGCAGCTTCATTATTATTCAAATGTTCTTTTCTGTGCAACTTTATAAAAACTGTAAAAAATGAGCGTAAAGTTTATGAATGGAGTTGAAGAAGCAGCTCAGAACCATCATATTTAAAAAACGAGGGCAGGAATCTTGGTTTAAAGGATTATGAGCAGATATTTGAATAATCTGAGCATAAAATACGTCGAAAATGAGCCTCTCTGGGATTCGCAGAGCTGTTGGAGCGGCTTTTCAGACCTTATTTTTAACAGGATCGGCCGTAGACTCAGTGCAGAGATGAAAAGAAAGTGAAAAAGTGAAGAAGAAGAATTTAAGAAGCTCCTGCCGCGCTTGGCTGTTTCCACCTGCATGGTTGGTTCCCGGTACCTTAGGGAACTTTATATTACATTTCACCACAAGTAATCACCACTGACTACCCTGTGAAATGGTATCAGAAGGTACAAAAATGACTCTTTACCTTCGTAAGCAAGAGTTAAAGCCGTACCAGCTGACCATATTGTACTATTCGAAGACCTTCACGGTCCAGAAAAACATGAAGAAAGACCAGAATGTCACAGAAAGAGTAAAATTACACTCACAGCCATCAGGAACAGGAAAAAGAAGGTAATCCTCATCCTGAAAGGAGGAAAAAATCTTTAATTTTAGCTCCTGAATGTGGCAGAGGACAGCCGTGCTCCTCACCAGCTCACATTTCATCTGAGAAGCCAAGCGTTACCTGCCTCCCTCTCTCTCTCTCTCTCTCTCTCTCTCTCTCTCTCTCACACGTTGCTGATAGTTTGCTCCTCCCTGCCATTACCCCAAACACATTAAGTGACAAAGGCCTCGGGCTGCAGGTCTGCGACAGGGCCATATTAACCTGCGAAAACCTTGGAAACACATGAAACCCCCGAAACAGGACCATCCGGTTGCCATATTTGGTAGAAAGTATCTCCAGCCTGAGACGTCTAAGCCCAGACCCGTGAACGCAGGCAGAATGGAAAGGGTTAACAAGGTGTTTTTACCTTTAATTGCTTCTAGAGACACGAAACAATTAACGAAGAAAATGAAACAATTAAACACACATCAGCTTATGAAATCCTTCCTTATCCTTCCATTTTACAGCCGTCAGCAGCAGGTGAAGTGATGGAGGACATCCTAGACCCAAAATAAACCTTTAAAGTGTGGGCTGTACCGAAGAGGCCCGGCCAAACGTTAGAACCAGAATAATCAGGGTTTTAGAACCACAGCCTCGAAAGTATATACTACACTGTCCTATAAACTCTGTTCTGCATACTGTACTTTAAATACATTATATTCTATATACTCTACACTATACTCTATATACTATAGTGTATACTACAACATATACTATAAACTATACTCTGGATGCTAAACATCGCTTATATACAGCACACTACATTCTATGTACTACACTGTATACTAATTAATATGTTCAGTAAAGTTTACACTCTATACTACAGTATATATGTACAGCACATTATATACTACACACGTCTTTATATGTTAACTATATGTACACAAATTCTATTTTTAGTATACTGCATACTGTGCATGTATATAGAACGTAGACTACACTGGATACTATTTACTTCTTGATTTATATCATGCACACGTTAAATACTCCATTCTGTATATAACTTATCAAGTCATTCTTTAATGGAATGTCTTACGTTACCTGACATTAAAGGTACTATCGTATGGTATACGGTACAATTCATTCAAACCACTCACTAAAAGCTGAACCAGACACAATCTGGCAACCCAGCTTTATGACTTACTGAGAACAGGGAAGAGTGTAAATTACTGACTGGGAAGAAGAATTCTGGTTGCCTTCAGGGGAGTGTCGCCGTCGGGATTTTTTTCACTTCAGGTGTTCGGTTCAGTGAGAAAAGCTGTGTAGACGCTGCTGAAGACACCAAGCCCAGCTGCAGTTTCTGTGTGAAGGACAATTAAAGTTGATTGTGATGGTCCTCGTTCCACCACACGAGCAGGAGTAGCGGGTAAATTGGTGGAACCGGTTTTGACCACATTTTCCATGCAACGTTCATTTACTTATTATCTTTTCTTCTTTACTGAGTTGCTTAATTAGAATCGTAGGTGTGGAACAAACGTTAGCAAGGTGATAAACCACTCGCACTGAGGTAGAACAGCCGAGTCTCACGGGGACAGGGCGGTACATTTGAGATCAAAGAGAATATCAAAAGCAACAAATTCATAGAAAAAAGAACAATAAGGTTCAACAAATGTAATAACATCGAAATATAAAAGTATAAAAATCTGCAATGGGGCAGCAGGATCGATTAGAATCTAGGACCGGCATGTTCCCCTGAGGTTCCCTAGATCAAGGTACCGTCCCCGTCACTGCTCCCCGGGTGCTGGATAGGCTGGACAGTGTGTGTGTGTTAAATACAGAGGACGTGTTTGGTTGTGATCACTTTCAGAGATGTCCAGAGATACTTTTAGGATAAAACCAGGGCGAGGAAATTAAGAACTAAAAAACGGATCACAGGAGGTTCTCCTGATTCTTTGATCTTCAGGGTGAAGACCCCGCTGGGTTGCTAAGTGGACGACTGTCTCCAGAGTTTGTTGAAAATGGGTCGTGGTCCCTCAGGACTGTGAACTCTGGGAGGTTTCTCTTTATGACCTTCCAAAACAGCAGTGTAAGTTCACGCGTCCAGCTTCTGATTCCAAATGAAGAGTCCCAGCAGAGCTGGTCTGGATGTGAAAGTGGCCGGAAAATGATGCAAGATGTCCCCTCATATCCAGGCTGATGACAAAAGGATGATTTGCGACTTCCTCAACCCCCACAGACTCTCAGTCTCCCGCTCGATCATGTAAGGAAGCCCAGATACATCAGAACCGCCTCGTCACCTTTACATGGAATTCTAAGACCAGTTAATGATTACTCGATCGTGTCTGAGCGTCTTGCTGGAGGAAGTTTCCCGCATTCTGAAATGTTCTGAATAAATGCGTGTACGTTTGAGAGATCACCTCTGATGTGTGATTGTGGAAATCGATGGGGTTATATTTCATAAACCTGCTTTTGCAAAATCAAATCATCAACAAAAAAAAAGTTTGACCTTTAAAAGTGCCCTGAAGCTTCTTGCCAATTTATTTCTCCATTTTTACATTTTTTTGTTTTTCTCATTTTGTCTCAGTTTAGGAGTCTTTGCTGTTTCTGCTTCCCACTAAAATAAAACCCAGTTTTTCTTTTCAAACTTAAAACAATAATGTAATATTTTACACGTAGTTTTATATTTCAGTTAGGAATGTGGCAGGGGGTGGGGCAGATGTCTAAATGTCTTCTGGCAGTTGAAGCCTGTCGAGAATAATGAGCATAATTACCTTCATTTACCTGAAGCTGTGAAAGTGGGATAAACTGAAAGGAAGATGCTGCAGATGTTTGGGGTTTGACAGCAAATGTGTGAATATGAATATTTATACATTTATTAAAGACAATATTATTGATTTCAAACAAAACCGATGCCACAAATTAAGCTAAATTAAATTAAATGCAGATATTTTTATAAAGTTATTTTTCATTCCGAAGCGGTCAGATTTAAGTTATAAACCTTGACCCCAGAGATCGAGCTCGGAACTTCCATATAAAGTGCTGTTTCTCTGTTGCTATGGAGACTCATGTCACATTTATGGCAGAGATCTGAAAGTGAAAGTGACTATTCTTCTCATTGCGAGGTCACAGCACAGCACACAGTGAACCACAACCAAACTGAACCTCTGCATTTAACCCATGCAAACACCGTGCAGCAGTGGGCAGCTATTGAAAGCACCCGGGGAGCAGTGACGGGGATGGTACCTTGCTCAAGGGTACCTCAGGGCAACCTACTGGGGGGAATCGAACACACAATCTTCTGATGCGGGGGGGCAACTCCCGAACCACTAGACCTGCAACCTTTCATTCTGTAGCACATTTAACTTCTTTAATTCTTTCAGAACTTTCTCAGTTCAGAAATATTGATGCTCTTCCATGTTGTACCTACAAATTTCTGTCAGATTTTAAGGAAAGTCTGGGAACAGCGATGGCCTGTCCTGTAACGCTGAATCTCTTCTCAGCAGCTGTTTATACACAGCCTGAGGGACATTCCCTTTTAGACTTTGTTGTCAGTCGTTTTTTTCTGTCCCCAACGTTTCCAGTACAACTGGCTGCAACTCAACACCGACGCATAATATGGCCGCGCCCAGACCGTTTGCATACTGCTTTCATTGAAATGTTTCTCCTTTTTCTTCCCAAACATGCTTTTAGCCATCGCCGAGAAAGAGAAAGAGAGGGCGCGTCCCAATATTTAAAAATTATTTTTTTCTCCTCTCCCCTGATTTCATGTGATCTATTGTCACTCCCTGAACATGTCGGTTAAGTCACGAACCGGGAGAACTAGTAGAGACGGTGATGAAAGTGAAGCGGTGAAGTTCATGTGGATTATTTTCAGTAGATTGTTTTTATTGGAGTTGAAGTTCGAGGCTTTAATAGTCTTTAATTCTATTAATATGGAGTGAGATTCAGTTCACTTTCAGCACAGACAGACGCTCCAGACGTCCTTCAGAGGAGACACGTCTCACTTTACACTCTCAGTACACTCCTGTACTTTTACTTTACACTCTCAGTACATTCCTGTACTTTTACTTTACACTCTCAGTACATTCCTGTACTTTTACTTTACACTCTCAGTACATTCCTGTACTTTTACTTTACACTCTCAGTACACTCCTGTACTTTTACTTTACACTCTCAGTACATTCCTATACTTTACACTCTCAGTACACTCCTGTACTTTTACTTTACACTCTCAGAACATTCCTGTACTTTTACTTTACACTCTCAGTACATTCCTGTACTTTTATTTACACTCTCAGTACATTCCTGTACTTTTACTTTACACTCTCAGTACATTCCTGTACTTTTACTTTACACTCTCAGTACATACCTGTACTTTTTACTTTACACTCTCAGTACATTCCTGTACTTTTACTTTACACTCTCAGTACACTCCTGTACTTTTACTTTACACTCTCAGTACACTCCTGTACTTTTACTTTACACTCTCAGTACACTCCTGTATTTTTACTTTACACTCTCAGTACACTCCTGTACTTTTACTTTACACTCTCAGTACATTCCTGTACTTTTACTTTACACTCTCAGTACATTCCTGTACTTTTATTTACACTCTCAGTACATTCCTGTACTTTTACTTTATACTCTCAGTACACTCCTGTACTTTTTAGATTTTCACACTCAAAACACACCTTTTCTCCATCGTCCTCTCTCCCTGTCTTCTCTCTTACGTCTGTCCTGCACCGATGGACACAGAGAGGGACGTCTTTTTTGTGTGTTTGTGTCCATTTTGTCTGAAACGGGTTTGGATGTTGGGAAGGTGATGGAGAATAAAGCTAACCCTAGAATTCACCGCCAATGTTCAAACTAAAGTAGGTAGTCTGTCCTGAAAAAGGAAGAAAGGACAGATATTTGGGGGTTAATGTAAGAAGAGAGAAAAATGCACATGAGAAAAAGCACACTGAGAAAGTGTTTGCACTCCATTCCTTCCCCCAAACTAAATATAAACAGAAAATAATGAGTGGCTGCTTGTGTTTCTCAGGAATGGCTGCAGGCTAAACCTTTAAGGAATTCAACAAGACCGTCTGTTGCTGAAGCCTGACAGCTATTAAACACATGAAACTTCCACATCAATGAGATTTTATTTATTCAGACCTGTCCTGCTATTCTCTCTCACTCCTTTATTAGACATGACCAATACATGCTGTCGCTTTTTTCATTTTGCAGTCAATGTGGTGAAATTGTGGTGAATGTGTGTGAACCACAACGAAACTGGACCTCTGCATTTAACCAAACACTGTGCAGCAGGGGGCAGCTATTGAAAGCGCCCAGGGAGCAGTGATGGGGACGGTACCTTGCTCAAGGATACCTCAGGACAACCTACTGGTGAGGGGTTTGAACCCACAATCTTCCGATCCTGTGGCTCCCTAAACACTAGAGCACCGCTGCCCCTGATCTACAGAAAAACAAAGATTTAAGAACAAACTGTGAGTTTTGGGTCCCTGTCCAGCACTGTCTCAGTACTTCAGTCCCTAAAGACAGTGACGTTCCTCCCAGAGCTCCACTTTGTGGGTGCCCGCATGTGTCTTGTGGAGAATCCCTCCCCTTACACTGCTGTCAGGTGAACGTTTACAGAAGGACAGACAGCTGTGTGGACAGACAGCTGTGTGGACGAGACAATAACACAGCCAATCTGAACCAGAAGGACGTGGTGAAGCAACTAAAAACAGGATCATTAAAACTCTGGAGCTCATCTCTGATCAAACGGTTCAACATGAAGACGTGTGAACGACTGGTGTCCATTCTTTCATTCCCTCCCTGGAGACAGAGACAGAGACACATCCAATGGCATAAGACCACCGTGTCCTCCTCTGGACTTTGTCTCTCTGTAGGGATTCAGTAGAAGTTCAGCATCATCTGCTGGTGCATCCAATTACACAACAACTATCCAGCGTTGTGGAGAAACAACCCTGGTGAAGCTCAGTGGAGCAGGAGGAAGATCTGTTTTCCAGATTAAATTGCACTAAAATCTGATTGGCTGGGAAGAAAGAAACGTTCCTGATTGGTGCACCTGTAGTTTTTCTTTTCGTATTGTGCTGGGAAAACAGTTTGACATTTTCCCCTTCGCTTGGAACCTTATACCTAATCATAACAGTACCGTGCAAATGTCTCTGCTGGTGGACGTTAATGGACATGAACAGTCATGACAGCGTGAGGCATCTGACACGACATGTGACTAGAGTGGTGATTCACTGGTATGTAGAAAAGTGACAACAGATAACATGAAAGGAATTAAACAATGACTCGGCAGTGTGAGACCATCCCACTTTACCTCCCGAGGCTTAAAATAACTCCAGAGTAAATGAAGAAACATTTCATGATTTGTGAAGCAGCCCCACTTTTAGCGAATGAGAATTAAGAACTGGAGCTGAAAACTTCAGTTCAGTGGAAACTCCCTTCGGCACAGGAACGAGGGATTAAGAGTGAAACACGGGCTTTTATCTGTAAGAAAAGCAAACTGACATGCACTGACAGCAGGAGAGGCTTCCAGGAATCCTGTCGTCCAAAAAACCTGCACAAAAGCTACAATCAGGTCAGAGATTAGAGCCAAATCAAGATTCCCACACTCCAGAACTTCTCCTTCCCCGGAATTTCCTTCAGTTGTGTGTGTGTGTGTGTGTGTGTGTGTGTGTGTGTGTGTGTGTCCAGAGTCATCGGTTTGTTTTGTAGTGTGAATTTCTCAAAATTCGATCATAATCCACAGCAGGACTCGTGCAGCCCAGAGTTTGGACCCAGAGCTGGAAAGAAACCAAAGAATGTTCCCAAAGAAATTCGCTTTTGTTATGTATATTTGATAGACAGTATCAGGGACGAGTATATTAGAAGGACAGCTCAGGTTGGACAGTTTGGAGAGAAAGTGATAGAAGTGAGATTGTGTTGGTTGGGACATGTCCAGAGGAGAGATGAGGAGTATATCAGGATGTTGAAGATGGAGCTCAAAAGGAGAAGAGAAAGGACAGAGAGGAGGTTTATGGATGAGGTGAGAGGGGACATCCAGGGGGACGGTGTGAAAGAGGAAGGTGCAGAGGACAGACATGGACATTCCTTAGTGGAGACCTAAGAATTCACTCATTCCTCCACCCAAGGCTACCCAGCTGCTTGTCCAGTCTCTGGTCATCTCCAAACTGGACACTGTAACTCTCTTCTGGTTGGTCTACCACTAATAGTAATCATCATCATCATCATCATCATCATCACCATCACCATCAACAATATCCTAAAATTATTAGGTTTTTTTAGGTTTAATTTCTACAGTTTAGTTTGAATGTATTTTTCTGGATTCTTTCTGGACATTCATCACATACAGCACAATTATTAGCACCCCTTCTAAAGATAAATGGGTTAGGAAACGTCCATCTTCTGTTGAAGGAGCTTCCTTTCAACCGGAAATGAAAATCAAAGAAAAATCAAAGCTTGTTTTAGAAAAAACTGAAATAATTCTTTTCCTTGAAGAGTTTTATTAAAGCCATTTCACAGATCTTTTCAGGAGCCGGTGACTGTGGAGGACACTAATAAAGTGAAGCTCAGGAAACGTTCAGGAAGTCTGATCCACTCTGGATCCACTTTCACACAACATGAACTCAAACTCAGGAAACAAAGTGAATAATGTTCCTGCTTTTACCGACAGTTTATAAGGGAAGATCTCCATTTAAAATTCAACTTTTGGACTTTCTGCAGGACCGATCGGGTGAATCTGAGAAGACGAGCTGTGCTGCTGCTGTCGGTGTGCACCAGTGTGAAGGGATTGTTTACTGAAAGATGTTCTTGTCATCGGTACGTCAAAAATGAGCTTCCAGAGAAACTCCCAAGCTGTAATGTATAGAATTGAAATCCAAACAATTCTGAGAGCCGTTGGGCGACGTGCAGTGACAGAGAAGCACATTCATCATGATCGGGGTGTGGAGGAGGTCAGCAGGTACAAACTGTCAGTCTAGTTTGGGCGGCCAACTGTGAGATTATTTTATTCTTTTCTTTGCATTTTATAATAATAACAATCTTAAAAATAAGATCAAAAATCAAAAATCGTCTGCTTGAATTATTTGGTCCAAAAATGGTTCTTACATTTACATTATTTAGCAGACGCTCTTATCCAGAGCGACTTCCATGTCCTAATTACAGGGACAGTCCCCCTGGAGACACTCAGGGTTAAGGGTCTTGCTCAGGGACCCAGTGGTGGTAGTGCCAGAGGTGGGATTCAAACCTGGGAACTCTTGAGCCATAGGCAAGTATCCTACCACTGGACCATCACCACCCTGGTTCTTTAAGAGGAACACAGTCTTTGGAATGGTGCAGGTTCTGCATAGAACTGTTTAAACATCTGAATGATAAATGGTTCTTTGCCTGGTTAACTGATGTATCACCAGCTCTTCTGGTGTTACACCTTCTCAGGTGGACAATGTAAAACGACGGACTAAATATCTGGAGCTGGAGTTGGTTTTTGCCCTGAAGGTGGCGCTGTGCTGTTCGAATAAAGCCTTCAGAAGCTTTAGGAAGCTTTATAATGTCTTTGTGGACACTCTTAAAATAAGCTCATAAAGAACAATTGGTCTGTGGACCAATCAGAGGCTGTGTTCCTGAGTGGGCGTGGCCCAGATCAGGAATAACATGGACCCGTTCTCCTCTGTAGATCTATAGAGTTAGGGCTACTCTCTAAAATAATGAAATTAAATTTATTTAATGGAATAAAAACTGCACTCAAAGACCAGAGGGTCATTCAAATATTTTGTAAGTTGTTCAATAAATCACAAAAAAGTAATCAATTATTCTGACTGCTATAAATAAACATTGTTACTAAGAGTTTATTTTTGTTTTTATTTTTAAAAGTAGTTTTTCATTTTTTTATCTTCAATAAATTCACATCCTCTTTCGACTGCTACCCTATTGTACGTGACTGAATGGTTGAAATCGAGTCTAATTTTAAAATGCGTTTAAATATAACATGGTCATTTAGGCCATTCATTGATATCTCCATGAATCTCCAGATTAGCAAACGAAACGGAATTGCAAATCTTTAGAAATGTGTCTAATTTGGGATTTAAAAACTTAACATTACACCTCCTTAATTGAGGGAAAATGAAGGTCATCAAACAATCTTGACATTTTTAAAACTGTGAACTGAAAAAAAAGAGAAATAATTTGTTAATGAAACTGAACCAGAAGTGCACTGGGATTGACTTCACATCAAACTGTCCTGCTAAAATATCACGTTGGGGTTCTCCTCCGGTGTCACTCGGTTAATCGGTTGGCTGGTGTGGGCGATCAGAGTCAGGAGTCACGCCGATTGTCGTATTTTTATCAGCAGTTTGTTTAATCACTCGTCCGTGATCAAGTGAAAGTGAAAGTGACTGTTCTCGTAATTGTGAAACACAGCGACCAAATTCCAAACTCAACCTCTGCTTTTCACCATACACGCATGTGCGTGCAGCAGGGGGCAGCTATTGCAGCCCGGGGAGCAGTGATTGAGACGGTACCTTGCTCAAGGGTGCTTCAGGGCACTCAATGTGTGGTTTATTTTCTGCACAAACAGGTTGAGAGCTGCCCTCGTTTGATGGAGAACCAATCATGCATTTCACCTCAGGCTTTCTCCACATTCACCAGGAAAGAGATGGCAAGAGATACACATTCAAACACAACTTCCTTCTTCAGCAGAGCCCTGCGAGCAAAACAAACCCAATATTCTCCTTCTTTAGGAGAGCATTCAAGCATCTGCACTTTACCCTACAGATACCCCCAAATATCCATCCTTTCTTCCCTTCAGACTCCTTTCTTCCTCTGAATTAATCCTCCATTACCTTTATTCTCCATCACCTTCCCAACATCCAGACCTGTTGAGTGAGATTCAGTTCACTTTCAGCACAGACGCTCCAGACGTCCTTCAGAGGAGACACGTCTCACTTTACACTCTCAGTACATTCCTGTACTTTTTACTTTACACTCTCAGTACATTCCTGTACTTTTTACTTTACACTCTCAGTACATTCCTGTACTTTTACTTTACACTCTCAGTACATTCCTGTACTTTACTTTACACTCTCAGTACATACCTGTACTTTTTACTTTACACTCTCAGTACATTCCTGTACTTTTACTTTACACTCAGTACATTCCTGTACTTTTACTTTACACTCAGTACATTCCTGTACTTTTACTTTACTCTCAGTACATTCCTGTACTTTTTACTTTTCACTCTCAGTACATTCCTGTACTTTTTACTCCTACTAAAGTAGTTGAATCAGTACTTCTATATTCATCATTCTTTAAACACAAACTTTCTCCAGACAGGTTCTTATCCTAAGGTTTTGATTGGGTTTCTTTGTTTCTATTTGTTTATAAAGGCACACACACACACACATACACACACACACACACACACACACACACACACACATACACACACACACACACACACACACACACACACACACACACACACACTTGTGAGCTCGAGGTACTAAAGATGCTGAGATTTGTGTCGGGAATGACGAGGATGGACTGGATTAGGGACGAGTATATTAGAGGGACAGCTCAGGTTGGACGGTTTGGAGACAAAGTGAGAGAAGTGAGACGGTGCTGGTTTGGACGTGTCCAGAGGAGCGACGAGGAGCATATCAGGAGGAGGATGTTGAAGATGGAGCGGCCAGGAAAGAGGAGAAGAGGAAGAGGAGGTTTATGGGTGTGGGGAGAGAGGACATGCAGGGGACGGTGTGAAAGAGGAAGATGCAGAGGAGATGGCCTGGATGGAGCATGGAGACGGACGATCTGCTGTGGAGACACCAAAACGAGAGTAGCCAAAAGAAGAAGAAGAAGAAGAGAAAGCTTGAATATCACAAATACTGGCTACCCAATTCAAATTTTAAGGTAAGCCAGTTTCACCAGTGCTATAATGAGCCTCTCATTTCAGCCTGGGGCAGAGGAGGTTTTCACTATAAGTGCTGGAGGGTTTTCTCCCTCTTTCTCTCTGTCGTTCTCTCTCTCCCTCTCTTTCTCTCTCTCTTAAATACTTAAAGAGTTTATATTGTAACACATGCTCTCCAGAACAGACTCCAAGGTTGTGAGTCACACTGATGGAGCCCAACACGCAAACATACCGTCGGCTGAACAGACACGTAGTTTTAGTCAAAAGTTTGGACGCCCCCACAAGTATGTTCAGCTCTCTGCAAAAGTCTTGACACCCTCACATCTTTACATTTTGCTGAAGAATCCACTTGCTGTTCTGGAATTACTACGTGATGTCTGTCAAAATGTTACCTTTGTCATATTGAGTTGATGAAATTAAAGAACAAATGTAGAACGACAGTAAGCTTGAGCGCTGACGTTCCACCATAAACACTGCGATGAAGTTAGCTTAAATATGGTTCCATCTTATATATTGCAAAGAAGCAAGCCTAAGTACTTATGTTCCACCTTAAATACTGTGACGAATCAAGCTTGAATACTGTTCCACCTTAAATACTTTGATGAAGCAAGCACAAAGTGGATTAAATGAAAGAAACAGGAACAAATGTTTTTGGGCAGGCTATAAGGTGTCCTAAAGATGCAAGGCTCTAGATAAGGGAGTTCCACCCACTCAGCATGCAGCATCAGCGGTAAACTAAACCCTTAATCATCTGGAATCATCTGCTCCTGGTTCTTCACTGCTTCATGTCTTAAGTTAGAGGCTTTGTTCTGCTTGAAGGTTCAGACGTAGATCACTGTGTGGATTAACCAACACAGAACTATCAAACTAAGAGACAAAAGCTTTGTCCTTCAGGAAGACATAAAATTGTGTGATGCTCTGGACAGTGATCTGCTGGGAAACCTTCAGTCCTACATTCATCTGGATGTTACCTTAACACTTAAATGTTTCTGCAGACCAAACCCCCCCTTCCATGGTGTCGGTGTCCCCTCACAGCAGTGTTCTCTTTCATGAACATTGTTCAGGAACTGACTGAGGAACAAAGAGCTTCTCCAGCTTCAGCAAATCTCAATCCCATCTAGCATCTGTGGGACAAACTAATTTAATTCATGCACCCGCCTCTCAACTTACAGAACTTAAAGGATCTGGAACCACAGCTAACCTTCAGAGGTACCGCAGAGTTCAGACCTGGAAAGGTCAGAGATGTTTCAGTGGAAAAAGTGGGACATAATATCAGGTAGAAGATCTTGTTAGAAAACACTGAACAGATTCTATTCACTATCGCTTTCAGTGGCTTTAAGTTGTGACCATACTTTCATTAAGATCTTAACAAAGTTTATATTCTTTATATTCAAAAGTTTATATTCAAAGACCATGAGATCTTCATATACCTGATCAAATAAAAGGCGTGTTCAGGTAAGCCTGAACCTGTCTGTGTAATGATGTGTGAGTTTTGTATCTGTTGTATGCAAATAATGCTTGAGTTCAGAAACATGTAAACACATTTTCCAGAACGTCTTCCTTGTGACTCATCATCATTCAGGCAACCAGCCCTGGCGCCACAACCAGTTTGTTGACACGATAATTTATGTGGTATGGGAAGATGAGGGGCCGACAGCCATCTTTATTGGGTGTTCAATTTCTTCATGGATCATTTTATGATCGATTTTTTATGCCGATGGAAAGAAGCAGATGTTTTATTTGGTAATCTTTTCAGAGCATTTTGTAAAAGCAGCGTGTAAAGCTCTTCTGATCTCCACACAGTTTCACCTTCTCTAGATTTGATCCAGAAATGCTTATTTACTGGAGCTGGAACTGGAGCAAAGAGGTCGACTAACACTAAAAATCAATAGTCACCCAAATTTTATCCCCCAAAACTTCACACAGACCTCCTCAGAAGGGCCACACAGAGAGACAGCTTCACGTCAATCTTCTGGAGTTGGAGTTCATTAAAAGGTTTCAAGCTGATAGTAGAGTCTGCAGTTGGAGCTGACTGACACTGACCTGGAGAGAAGACATGAAAGAAGTGCTACAGGTACTGGCAAAACCGAGCGATATGGGAGATGAAATTTTCAGTCTGAAAAACCAGATTGGTTGGGGGATGAGCTGGGACCATGGGAATGCCACCTGAGGAACCATCCCTGACCATGTTGAAGCTGACTGCAGAACATGCCAAGGAAGAGGTGGCAGAGGCAGAAATCGAGGCAAGAGTCTGTCCTAATGACCTGTCCCAAGGACACGGCTAAACTTACCACAGAGCATGAGATGGACCTGACAGGGGACAAGGTGGTAGAAGCTCACACCAAGATGAGGGGTATTGACAGGAGGAGGCAGGGGAGGAGGACGCTTCGGAAGGAGGGGTAATCAGGTCGTATGATTCCAGCTAACAATCACACGCCAGCAACAGCTAACACGCTGTATCAAGGCACCTCGTTTAAAAGAATGCCAAAATTAACATTGACAATAGTTCCACAATATTCTGTATTTAAGCAATCCATTCTGTCTCCTTCTCCCACCCTAAGGAGACGTACCGTTACGCCCATGGGGGCAGGGGGGATGTCTGTTGTTGAGTCATTCTCTGTGCTACTTAATTGCGAGGTCAGCATGCCTTCAATCACCAGTTCTCAGTTTCATCCATTTGCCAGATAAATTTACGGGATTTGATGTTTCTTGCGACTCCAGTTAAACTGCTGAAGCGGGGATGGTCACTGATGCACCTGAAGGCTATTAGCTATTAGCTATTTGCAAGCAGCTCTCTTTTCTGTTATGAATGGCGTCTCACTGATACGGACATTTCCTCTGACCCGATGACTAGCACTGCTGCAGAAACAAGATCATTTGCCTGTGGCTTTATGGACGCAAAGAGGTTGCGTTGCACGGCAAAGGTTTCTGTTGACTGTGACTGGGAATTGACCCACCAGTGGGGAAGCCCACCCACTAATGATGGTATCAAACTAGACAGACCATTTTGGAGTGCATACACTGCTGGGGCTCCTGTGCTCTTGACAGAACAACAAATGCAATGTTTCTCCGTTGCAAACTCATTCCCACACATCTCTCTTGCAAAACCTTACTTGGGAATTGGCAGGATGTGGGTTCCTTCATTCAAGCATGCATGCAGACAGAAGATTGGGTAAAGCTGTTCTTTACAGCGCCAAACTTAATGCTTTTTCCAGCCCTTACAGGAGCGAAACCTCTTGTGAGGGCATTATGGAAATTTTTGAGCCAACACATAATGCCCAGCTTGGATTAAGACCCAGCTCTGTCAGATCTCCCAAACCACTTGTGGGGAAAAATATAAAAATGACGTAGGTTAATAAAGGATTGTCCCCTGGTTGTTTTGTCCCCTGAATCTGCTTATAGACCGTGCGGACCAGCTTATCCACTTAAACAAGAAGCAACTGATGGCATCAGAGTGTTTGAAGCATTGAAAAAGGCAGGGGTGATTGTTCCATGTCTGGATTTTCCCGTATGCACATCGTTATTCCCTGTTAAAATGATTAGGGAAAATGGTCATCCCACCGAATGGAGGTTTGTGCAGGATATGCAGGCGGTCAATGCCACAGTGCTGCCTCATACACTCACCGTGCACCGTATGATTCCTGATTCCCAAATCAGTTTCCCTTCTCTTACAGGACCACAGCCCGTCCCACCTGCCAGCCATGGACCACCCATGTCTGGTTCTCATTCTATGTCTGGTTATCATTTTCACTGACAGCTGATTTGGGGTGGTCCACAATTTTGGGGCTATTTGAAGACACAGAAAATTTAGAAATCGGACGGTTCCCCAGTTTGAAATTCCAATTTCATTCTGGCACTGTTGGACTCCATATTACATCCTAAACAAATTGCTGTCTGCAAATGCCAGGCTGAACTGAACTGAGACTGAACAGCTCTTACTGAACCACTTCTCCTGCTGCCATCTGTGTCTGCTCTCAACGCTGACACCCTGGATGACTTTCAGTCCTTCACTTCAGAGACAGACAGACGAGCTTGGCTGGCCACGCCTTTTCTGAAGGTACCTGGCAAGGCTGTGATGGCCTCGCATGCCTGTCAAGCCATTTCTTTCCTCATTTTGCTAAACTGATGCACGGTAAGGACCATGCATCAAAAGGGAGGGATGATGGATATCACGAAAACTTTGCCAATCGTGCTTAATTGCAAGATGCAAGATTTGAGTGAGTATCTGAGAACTGATTTAAGAAAACACTGTGCATATCATCCCCAAAGTGCAGCAGCAGAAATGTTGAGAAGAAACAAATCTTTGCCATTGGTTCTTACATACATGAGATTGCCACAAGAAACGTCAGCCTGTTTGAAGTATTATTCGCTAAACTTTTGAATCTGGGAATGGAGCCGCCCGGGAGTAAAGCGGCAGGAGCATGCTTCACATTCTCAGATCTGTTCGTCAGCAGGTGAAGGAGGTGCTGCTGAAACGATCTGAAGCCTGGGGACCTGACCTAGGTGAAGGAATGCCAAAAGGGGGACGGGACCACTTCAAGTGTTATTGACGACACCCACCACAGTGAAGGCAGCAGAGAGAGCTACGTGGATCCACGCATCGCACTGCAAGCGGGTCAGAGTAGAAACTGGAGATGATGAGGTGAGGAGAAAGGGTGTGACGGAGTCTCGGTGAAGTGGGACCAGCGGTTAATAGGTATGTCCTGCCCTCTGAGCACAGACCTGTGAAGAAAGAAGAAGACTCATCCTGACACTCACCATGTGTACAGGACCTGATTGAAAGATGGCAGTACTAACTAGATCCATCTTAATGATGATGGGCATCATCTCACTCATAACACCAGTATGCAAGGCAAAGAGCAAATCACTGCAACAGTCCGGAGGCAACGTAGCATGCGCTCTGTCTCTGGAATGAAAAAGAAAACAGTATCAGTAACTGGTGGTTGCTGGGTCTGCCACGCCTTGCAAACCTCATGGTCAGCACGTCCCTTAACCAATAAAAGGGCAACAGAATCAACATCAATGATACAGATTCTAGTGCAGATTCCGACACCTGGATGGTACATTTGACGCCCCTGAGTGTAATCCATATATTAGAAACAGTCAAGAACACAGAACAGCTTCCACCTGGTGTCAGTTTAACCTGTACCTACACTCTTGGGTGCAAAAAGTCCCTGGAGTTAATTGTAGTCCTTTGCCACACAAAGCCTGCCATGACTATGGCGCCTACTCAGTCCCTGAGGAGAAAGGAGACGGGGAATAGAACTTGATTAGTCAGAGTGTAAAAATGGGGGAAGGAAAGTACAGATGTATGGGATTGAACCAAATCTAACTGTTTGGTTTACAATGGTTTAGGACAACACTTCATCTTAAATGCCCTTCTGCAACACCGTGGGTGTTGATGTGATCATGTGGGTGTGTCGCATGAGGGCCTACACCTTCCTACCAACAACAAAATGGTAAGTGTGCTGCTATCCCGCGATAGTGTTTCCAGGGCTGTCTGTTTCTGAAAGTCACCCATTGGAAAGTGAACTAGAGCATTCTCATCACAGGGGCAAGAGAAATGTGGGAAAGTACAATAGGTATACCTTGGCCGACCGATGGGCAACGCCAGGGGCAACCGCGGGGTGATCGGTTTTCCTGCCGCATTGAATAAAATAGTGTATCAAGTGGCTGTAGTGGCAAATGACACATCCCTAGCTACTGAACTAATAAAGCATGAAGTGAAAAGTGTCAGCAGTCATATGTACCGGAATCACCAAGCTAGGACAGTGATCAGTAGGGTGGCGGTGGTCTAGTGGTAGGACCTCTGGATCAAGAGGTCCCCGGTTCGAAACAGAACTGTTACGTGTTTAAGGCTGATTAAATGGTCCAAAGGGAACGTGAGAGCAAATCTTTGAGATATAGCAAGAACAGTTTTGGAGGAGATTGTGAGACTGAGGGATAAGCAGGTTGCCTGAGTGGGAAACAGAATGTCCAGTGAGCCATGGTGTAGGGGACACGGATTAGGAAACTTGACAAGTGGCCAAGGACAGGAGACAGGAAGGCAAAAACTGTTGAGGTCGTTGTGGTTCACTGTGCACTGTGCCATGTTTCACAATGACAAGAATAGTCACTTTCACTTTTTACACTTTTCACTGATTATGGTTCCTGGTTCCTAAATACTAGGACACTACTGCCCCAAACTTGCTCTCAGAAGTGGGATTGAAACCAGCACCTCCTGGTGCAGACAAGAAACCTCAGCTGAGAAACTTTACACTTTAATTATGAATATTACTTCATATATAACCTATTTTTTGTACATCTCAACCACTGTATTCTGACATATCGCACCAACACTCACATTAAAAAACCAAAACTGTAAGCACACTTCAATACCAGCATCATTGATCCAGAGAGATTCAGTGTTGAAACCAGAGCGGCACTGATAAGATCTGTATTCAGTATCAGACAGATCTCGCACCATGAGTACCTGTTCTGGTATCAGAAACATTAGGCCGAAACCACACAATGATGTTAGACATGATGAGCAATGAAGAGGTAATGCTGATATGAGCGGCGATTTTCAGAGTGGGTTCTGTGAGAATCAGGGTGTGTGAATGGAACCGGACGTATGAACGTGACTTACAGACATCAAATGGTGGTGCAGATGCTGCCTGATTCCTGAGAGGTTTGGAGAAGATTTTGGTCTATAACATATATATTTTAGCTTTATTAGAAGCTGAAGGCTTGGTGTCTGTATATGAACAGTGTGGGCTGGGATGTGGATGTTTTGAACTACATCAGAGAGGCAGGGTTTTCTACACATTTACATTTACATTTACGGCATTTAGCAGACGCTCTTATCTTATCGCTATATCTACACTACTGCTTACTGATTAAGAAAGGATCTTCAGGCAGCAGAACCAAACACTGCATCAACAGCAGCAAGGAATTTCTCACCCCTCCTCTCATTCCAAGGGTTAATTAAACAGAAAGGGGTAATTAAACAGAAATGGGTAATTAAGGAGAAAGTGCTCTGACTCACACTCTCAGAGACTCAAGACTCGATCTGACTTGTTTGTTCAAAGATAATGATTTATTCTGCTCAGACCAAACAGGTTGGAAGGTTTTCTGTTTATCGCAGTTTAAACTGTCGGGGTGGAGGTAGTTTAGAGGTAGGAAACTCTCATATGGACCAAGAGATTGGGTCATATCCCACCTCCAGCACTATCACCACTGGGTTCCTGAGCAAGACCCTTAACCCCAGGTTGCAATCAGAAATTGGAAGTCTTTCTGGATAAGAGCATCTGCTAAATGCCCAAAATGTAAATTGATAGAGACTAAATGCAAAACACTCAACTTTAGGAACACCTTTAAGACTTGAGGCTCGAACCCCAAAGATTCAAACGGAACTTAACATCCAGTTTTTGAGACTCAACATGACATGGAAATCCTACTTTCAGAGACTCCAGACTTGCCCCGACTCATAAACTAAGAGACACAGAAATTGGCCCAGAGACTTGAGACTGTGAACTGTATTCTCAAAAAGACTCACAGTTTGATCGAACTTGTAATCTGAGAGGCTGAACACATGATCTGAATGGTAATCTCAGAAACTCAAGGCTTGCCCTGACTTAAGGACTGAAACAACTTTACATTCAAAGACAATTACCGAATCTTCCCTTCAAACTCAACCTGAATGCTAATCTTAGACTCAAGACTCGACTTGACTCACACTCGATTCGCATTCTTTGAGACCACCCAATTAAGGTTTGAAGGGCTGGTGGTGGTCTAGTGGTAGGGTACTTGCCTACAGACTTATGGATCAAGAGGTCACAGGTTCAAATCCCACCTCTAGTTTGGAAGAAAGAAGGTTCATCAGATGAACACATCCACAGTGAAGTACGAAGGTGGGAGCATCATTATCTGTGCTACTCTACTGACGTTATTGGAGCATCAAGCGCCATCAAAGGAAAACTTCATGTTGTTTCTCCTCCCTGTATCTCTGCAGGGGGACTTTTCCCTCCTGTACCTTGAACTACAAATGTTCTTCCTCCATTCTTCAGCATTTCTCAGGTTCACAGGTGACTAAAACTCTAAAATGTGTAAAACCAACAGTTCAACAATCCCACACTGTACTGCCACAATAAGGCAGTGAAGCTTTGCTGAGGGGCTGACTCACTGCTTTAACAACCACAAAGCAGGATTAACATGACTGACAGAATGAAGGGGACTTGTTAGTGTTTCTGACATTAGGTTTCTATATAAAAAAAATTAAAAATAGGACCTAAACAGCATTTCATCATTTCAGCTTGTTGATATGCCACGTAAATAGCTAATGATTTGCCTTATAAAAAGGTGGGATTTTCAAATTAAATGCCTTTTTTGGAGCCATTAAAATTCAATACAGCAGTGCAAATCCACCCTTCACAATCTTAGTCATGAGTTTTACCAGCCGACAGTTTTCATAGATCAATGGGGAAAATCCCATATTAGTAATCCCATAGTATAATATTAATCGCTGTGTGGGAACTTTTCATCCAAGAGATTTGGAAGCATCTCAACACCAAACAGTTAAATAACTGGATTCCAAAGCCTGTGCCAGCAAGGGTGGTGACAGCCAATGAGAGCACAGGACACAAACCTGGGGGTTTATATTCTTTTATTTATATTTCTAAGTTATATTCTTTAATTTTTTGTCTTCTTTTATTTTCTTCCTTGTTGTTTTGCTCCATAAACAGATCTTTTCAAACTTTTCTGCAAGGACATAAAGCCCTGTCTCAAGCATGGCACCACCTCATTCCCTGTCTTACTGAAGCGTACTTTCGAGAGCGGACAGCCTGGTAGGAGGTTCCTCCTGCTGAAAGATGTTGTAATGTGGGACGCCCTGTTTCTGATCAGTGTCCACTTCAAGATTCCCTGTTACAGACAGCAATGTTTGTAGTCTGAAGTACAGACAACTGACCTTTCTGAAAGTCAAAGAATGTGTCCAAGTGGAGGGGACCATGGCATTTCAGTGGCATGCTGTAAGAATGTGTTAGGGCTCCTCCCCTAATGAGGAACAGCTGCCACGAATCAGGGGAGGAGAGATTGAGGCTCTACAGCCACTAGAGAGGGTTTTGCCTGCAGAATTCCTTGTCTGAGAGACTTAGTGAAGGATTTTGGTTTAAACAAAGCTCTGCCTAACCTCCACCCTGTACGTTTTTGTGGGTTTTGTTCACTGATAAATATGTTTGACCTGTAAACAGCGGCATGACAAAAAACTGGAAGAGTTAAAGATGCTGAGATTTGCAATGGAAGGGACACGGAAGGACAGGATAAGGAACAGGTATAATAGAGAAAGACGGCTCAGGTGGGACAGTTTGGAGGCAAAGTTAGAGAATTGAGACTGTGTTTGTTTGGACGTGTCCAAAGGAGAGACAAGGAGTATATCAGGAGAAGGATGTTGAAGATGGAGCTGCAAGGAAAGAGGAGAAGAGGAAGGACAAAGATAAGGTTTATGGGTGTGGTGAGAGAGGACATGCAGGGAACGATGTGAAATAGGAAGATGCAAACGACAGGAAGACATCGAGGTGGATGATCCGCTGTGGAGACAAGAGCTGTCAAAAGAAGGGGCAGTGTGGGCCTAGTGGTTAGGGAGTTGCCCCGGACCGGAAGATTCAATTCCCTCACCAGTAGGTTGACCTGAGCTATTGCAAGGTACCGCCTCTGTCACTGCTCCCTGGGCACTTTCAATAGTTGCCCCATGCTGCACGTGTGTGTATGGGTGAAATGCAGAGGTTGAATTTCGTTGTGCTGTGCTGCGTTTCACATTGACAAAGGTAGTCACTTTCACTTTAAGAAGAAGAATGTATCCTTTGTATCCCTTAAGGGTAAAACCCTGGACATCAGTCTTTTTGCCACCAAGTATATTTTACTTAAATTGTCAAGTTAAAAGTAATTCCAAGGTTTCGGTAATCATGTATTTTCTTCCCACACTTCAGGGGGTGGTGGTGGTCGAGTGGTTGAACACTTGTCTATGGACCAAGATATTTACATATATTTAGAGGTTTGAGGAAAAGAAGGAGCAGGGGTAGGAGAGTAGATGGTTTGGGAGGATTATTCCCTGAAAATTCCATGAACAGGTGTGACTTTAATCGACATTTGAAGACAGCCAGGGGCTCAGCAGTTCTGACCATCAGGGGAAGTTCGTTCCACCACTGAGGGGCCAGAACTGAGAAGAGTCTTGATGCGTGTCTTCATCTTTTTTTCAACGGTGGGGGTTCAAGACAAGCAGTGCTTGATGGTCTGGGAGCCATTGCAGTTTCACCTCCAGTACCTCCCCAATATGGCTGTTGAGCAAAACCCTAGACCCAAAGTTGATCCAAGCAGATACTGTCCCTGTAATGAGGACATAGAAGATGTTCTGGATAAGATCATCTACTAAAAGTAATACATGTACATGCAGTTTCTGCTTGGATGTGATTACTGAGAGTTTTTTAAGGTTAATTTCACTCATTTTAAAAATTGCTTCTCCAACGTTGTCTCCAAAATGTCCTAACCTGAGCTGTCCCTCTAATATACTAATTTCTAATCCTGTCCAATCCTTGTCCCACCCAATAAACATCTCAGCATCTTTAATTCTGACACCTCCAGCTCTGCCTTCTGTGTTTTCGGCAGCGCCACTGTCTCCAACCCCTACAACGTAGCTACTATACCGCTATTTTAAATGCATCCATCACTCCTACTGCAGACCTCACCACCGTCACACTGCCCTCATACACATCCTGAACTACTCTGATGTACATCTCTGCCTCTCCTGACTTCCTCATACAAAACCACAGCTCCTCTCTAGGCACCCTGTCATCTGCTTTCTCCAAATCCACAAAGGCACAATGCAACTCCTTCTAACCTTCTCTGTACTTCTCCATCAACACCCTCAGTAGAGCTCTTTCTCTGCAGGAGACCAGACTGTTGTTCACTAATCATCACCTCTTTTCTCAACCTGCTTCCACGACTCTTTCCCAGAACTTCATGCTGCATCTGATCAGCTTCCTCTATAGTTACTACAGCTCTGTGCATCACCCTTATTCTTGAGACTTGTCTTTTACAGGGAATATAATTCTTAATTCAAATCCTATCTGGGCAGGTGTATGTTTGGCTTTATTTCAAACCCACATGAAGGAAACCTCACTCTAAGCTCATCTGAAGTGTTTTCGCCTCAGGCTGAGGTTCATTTGAGGATTATCAACACCCTGTTAACAAAGGGAGCCTAACAACTGAGCCCAAAACTGTAGGGAAGGAAATCAGGCAAGCTGAGACAAATCAAACCACTTTTACGCTGGAATAAGTTTGCAAACAAGACACTAGATGCATTGGATAAGCAGATCAGCAGGGACACGTTTGGTGGAATATCACCTTCGGACAGCCTTCAGTGTCGCTTCACCTGGTAGAGTGTTTCATTCGGGGTTTCTAGTGAATGGTGAGTCACACAGTGCTGGAAAACATTATTAAGGATGACTAAACTCCTTCACACACTCCGGCATGAGTGTGTGATGTAGCAAAGGTTCAAGCTTTCATCTTAACCACTTTAAGCTCCAGGGCTTAAAGGAACTTTAGACACCAAACACATTACTAAGCAGTTCACGCTGTATTAAACATGATATACTTGTAAGAGAGCTGAGAAATGGGCTATTAAGGCATGACTGCTTTAAATTATAAAGAAATGGGCTTTTGTTGGAGTAATCTGTAGTAGAACCAGGGTTGTTGCATTACTTTGTTGTTTAAGAGATTTATTTTATTTTAAGTGTTCAGGAATTTGCAGTCTTAGTTTTCGGTAATGATTAGGAAAAGTGATGATTTTTTTTTATGGTTATATATAAAAATGTCCAAAAAGTAATAATAATAATTAAAATTGATGACTGCAAAAGCATTTCTGATGTTTTCCAGGTATTGTTGTAAATGTTATTTCAAACTGTACCCTGAGATTTGTGACACGCTCAGTAACTTCCATATAAGGCACTGTTTTTTTTTTATTGCCATGGAGATGAAAACAGCATGACACCTGCTTTTTAGGACATAGGACTAAATGAAAATTTACAAATTTTTAATTCTAACAAGCGTCAAAAGGCTCCTATCATCCATTTCACCTCAGAAAGTGTCGACAGTGGATGCTTGTGAGAATAAACCTTCATATACATTTTGCTTTTTTTATGCATTTTCTATATATATTTTAAGATACATTCAAGAATTTGCAACAAGTAAACAATTAAATGTTTTAATAATTTTTAATCAATGTAGCAAAGTGCTGCAAATAAATAAATGAAAAGCGCCCCATAAATATAAATCATTTTGGAGACTTGTTGGACCAGAAATCTTTTCCTGAAAATTAGTTTTCTTTTTTTAACCTATTAGTAAAAAAAAAAAAAAAAAAGTCAGTCAGTCATTTTCTGGGCCACTTGTGAAAGTGAAAGTGACTATTCTTGTCATTGCGAGGTCACAGCACAGCACACAGTGAACCACAACGAAATTGGACCTCTGCATTTAACCCATGCAAACACCGTGCAGCAGTGGGCAGCTATTGAAAGTGCCCGGGGAGCAGTGATGGGGACGGTACCTTGCTCAAGGGTACCTCAGGGCATTTTCTTATGTATGAAATTTATAATCCAAACAAAAACCATCATATTTAATTTCTACAGTTTTCCAGCCTCTCTTTTTCCCTTATCAAATAAAAAACTCTGTTAAATCCTTATACATTTATATTTATTTTATATCATAACTAATCTAGCTGTTTCTTTGCCTTTTAAGATTGATGTATGTAAATGATTTCTGTTCTGATTGGCTAGCTCGTTAGAAAGTCAGATCCTTCAGTAGATGGGATGGGCAGGATTATGTAAATGAGATTTTTGGGCCTGGTCTCAAGGTGGTGAGACGTTGAGCACTTACGAGCGCTTTTCAACCCAATTCCGGACGGTGTTCGATCACCCCACTCACGGACAGTCTAGGGGGGATCGCCTACTGCGATTAAAGCAGGGAACAGGTTCCGTCGCGGACTTTGCCTTCCGCTTCTGCATTCTGGTGGCCGGAAGCGATTGGAGCGACCCTGCTCAAATGGCTGTGTTTCGTGCCGGTCTCCACAGAGGGAGCTCGCCTGCCGGGAAGAGGGCCTGACGCTGGACGGACTGTTTTCATTAGCCATCCGAGGTAGGTCTAGGAGCTGTGCTATCTCAGTATCACGGGCAACCCGAGAAACTGTTTCCCTGTGCCTTCTTCTCTCGTAGGTTAACCCCAGTGGAGGCCAACTACGACAAAGGAGCTCTTGGCGGTAAAAGCCGCACTGGAGGAGTGGCGGCATTGGCTGGAGCGCGCAAAGCATCCCTTCACGGTCCTCACCGACCACCGCAACCTAGAGTATATCCGGCTGGCAAAGCGGCTCAATCCCCACCAAGCAAGGTGGGCTCTGTTTTTTACCCGCTTTGACTTTTCCCTAACCTACCATCCTGGAACCAAAAACAGTAAAGCAGATGCCCTCTCACGAGCCGTCAGAGAGGGTGTCCAGGCCAACCTATATTGGCTCCATTGATTTGGCCACGGATCTGCCGCGATCCCGTGGGTACACGTGCATATTGGTGGTGGTGGACCGGTTTTTGAAGGGATGTAGGTTCATCTCCTTTGCTGCTCTCCCCTCTGCTCTGCAGGTCACCGAGGCTCTGTTTCAGTACGTGTTCCGGTTTTACGGTTTCCCGGAGAATATCCTGTCTGACAGAGGTTCCCAGTTCACCTCTCAAGTCTGGCGCTCCTTCTTTCGGTGGCTGGGAACTGTAAGAGCCCTACCCCGACGGGGCACTAGGGGGAGCCAAACTGCTGTTGGGAGACCTGCCAATCAGGCACGGTGATCAACAGTGATTCGGTTCACCTGTGCTTTGGCTTATTTAAAGGGAGAGAAAACGATTCAGAGTTGCTGGGTCGTTTTTTATTTTATTTTTATTTACCAGATTGTAATTTGGTAAAGATCCTTGGGTTTTCTCTCGGGTCTCCCTGTCTCTCTCGCTTTGTGTTTGCGTCAGTTCTGCACCCTCGAGCCTCGGCTTGTTGTGCTGACTGACGCTGCACCTTCCCTTCCGAGTTTCTCAAGTTTTTCTTTTTTTTTGCTACAACGTTCAAGCTCAAACGTCCACCCGTTTTGCGCATTTTGTTTTCTACCTGTTTTTGGGTTTATTGTGGTGCTCGGGTTTTTTGGTGTTTTTTGGGTCCTGGCAGCTTCAGGCACTGCATTTGGGTCCTAACCCTGTTTGGCTCTCTGCGTTCAGAGTAGGTCACATGGTGACAGAATGACCAGCCGCTGCAAATGGACGTCGTGAGCCGAGAGCTCTGTGGGGATGCCCGTGAAGGACCACCGGACCTTCCAGGTGCTGGAGGCTGGGGGGATAGGGGTTGAGCGGTGTCCGCTCTCCTCTTGGGATTGGCTGATGCTGTGCCTGTTCCAGCTCCAGCAACTAGGAGGGAGTGGCTGCGGAGCCGGCTCCCGCGTGAGCCCCTGGGGAAGTGGGGCTGCAATGCTGGCTCACTTGTCAGCACAAGGTGGGACTCCAGGAACATCTGCTATCACCACGGAGGCGGCAGGGCTTCGAGGGGCGAGGTCCAAGTCCGCCGGAGGAGGCGGGGTTTCGAGGGGCTGCGTCCAATCTAGACCACTGGAGAGAGAGCGGGGTTTCGGGGGCCGCAGCCGAACCCGCCTGAGGACCGCGGTGAGAGCGGAGCGTTCGACTGGACTTTGTTTGGATTTTTTTGTTGAACGTTTGCGCTGCCCCTCTCCTTTCGGGGGATCCTGCTTTGGTTGAAGCAGGGTCTGCCACCCCGGAGTAGGCGCCTTTGGGGAGGGGTACTGTAATGGTCTTGTGCCAGTAGAGGGCGCCCTGCTCTGATTGTGCACACCTGGGCATTGGGTGCCAGGTGTGCCTCATCGGGGGCTGGCGATATAAACCTCAGTGAATCAGAGCAGGTCATACTGTGTGCACACTGTGAAATTACTTGGGTGATGTTTTATGTTTATTATGTTGGTTATGTTTAGTTTGAGTTCTGTGCACTTTATCCGTCATTAAAGTCCAGTACGAAGCTCTCGGCTCTGCGTTGGCATCCAGTCCTCAACACTGCCTCGTGACAGGAACCACTGTCTCTTTGTCCTCCGGGTATCATCCCCAGACTAACGGTCAGGCTGAACGAGCCATACAGGAGTTAAACAGGTTCCTCCGGGACTACTGTCACCACCGGCAACACGACTGGGCAGAGTTCCTCTACTGGGCAGAATATGCGCAAAACTCCTTGCATCACTCCTCGCGTCACTCCTCCACAGGGATGACCCCGTTTGAATGCGTGCTGGGTTTTTAACCTCCCCTCTGCCCCTGGGATCCCACACCCACAGACGTCCCGAGCGTTGACGCCTGTTTCCAAAGCTGAGCGAGTGTGTGAGAAGGCCCACACTCACATTGAATGGGCAGTGCGCCGATTCCGCCAACAGGCTGACAGGCACCAACGCAAGGCTCCTGACTTCAACCCGGGAGACAAAGTGTGGCTTTCCACCCAAGACCTCAGCATGAGGATGCCAAGCAAGAAACTCAGCCCACAATTCATTGGCCCCTTCCTAGTGGAGGCCAGAATCAACCCGGTAACTTACCGCCTCCAATTGCCCAATCACATACAAATAACTCCTGTCTTTCATGTTTCACTCCTTGTTCTGTTCATCTTGGAGCTGAAAGGTGCTGCCCTCTGCTGGACACTCACAGAAAGACAGCCCTCACTTTCTCCCTTTCGGTCCTACAGTGAAATTTCATTTTTGACACTTTCATTCATTGACACTTGAGATGTTGGGTCTGAAGTTCAGCTTCTTTAGTTAATAAACTACACACCACAGTAATACACTTACTAACAGCATTCATCGCACCCAGCCCAGGCACGCCCAAAATTCACGCACGGCATCATGGGAGTTAGAAATCTGGGGCAAGGCCAACTTTGAAAACTGTAGGTAATCCACAATAACAGAGTGTCATCAAAAAAGAAAACAATCATCCTAAAAAGTCTGCGAGAGAAGGAGTGCAGGTCTTGGCAGCAGAGTGGGAACAGCACAGGGGACTGGTTCCCAGTCAAGTACCAGGATCGGGGTGAACAGCATCTGGAGACAAGAACGAAGAAAATGTTATTTTAACGGGACTTAAAAATGGCATCACAAAATCAATCTTAGTTTCCAGCTACAGCTGGCGGCGGTAAGTGGCGCGGTCGCCTCACCGTGAGAGGGTATGAGGTTCTACTGCCAGGAGGTCTGGGTCCTTTCTGCATGGAGTGGACATGTCCCCAGGTCTGTGTGTGTGTTGTTTCCTCAAGATGCTCTGGTATCATCTACACACCTGCATTTCAGGTGGACTGGAGACTCCAGCACCGTGACCCTAATGTGGACAAGTTCAGAAAAATGAATGAGTGCCTCAGCTTCTCCTGGGAATGTCTAGGACAGTTCAGGTGCTGCAGAACAGGTGCTAAAAGGTTCTGATCACCTTGCAGATCAATGTCAGGATGATAATGGACATCATGAAGGCTTTTGAAGAAGCAAAAACAGGGTCTTCGGTTCTGCCTGCTGTGAGAAGATCTCCTGGTTAAATAATGTGTTTTGTATTGAAAGTCGGTCCTGGGTGAGACATTAGCAGCATTAATGTTCATATTTGATCATTTTCATGGTCTGTTTAAGAGACATAAGTGAGCAGAGAGGAACCGTGACGAGTGAGACGGAAAGCCATGACTGGAGCATATTCTAAAACTGTAGGGGGTTTTACACTGATCTTAATGGAGACAGTTGGTGACACAGTGATATCAGCACTGAAGCTCCAGCCAATCTGTTTCCTCTCGCTGTTAAAGATCCAAGCCGAGAACCGAGCCAGGGAACTATATTTATCTCCACATTGCTCTCTACTTTAGCACCCAGATGTTTTTATGGACTTCAATGCTGCTGAGAAAGGACAAGTCCCCTTCTGGAGGGTTCACATAAGAGCACTTATCTCCACTCCTTCTACTGATCTTCACCAGGGTTGTTTCTCCACAATGCTGGAAAGTTGTTGTGTAATTAGATGCACAAGCAGATGATGCTGAACTTCTACAGAAACCCAACAGAGAGACAAAGTCCAAAGGAGGAGACAGTGGACTTATGCCGTTGGACGTGTCTCTGACTCCGGGGAGGGAATGGAAGAATGGACACAAGTCGTTCACACGTCTTCGTGTGATCAGAGATGAGCTCCAGAGTTACCTGTTTTTAGTTTCTTCACCACGTCCTTCTGGTTCAGAAGGGCTGCGTCCCAAACTGCACATTTCTACACTTTACACACTACATTACTGAGTGTGTGTCCAGTGATTGTGCACTATTTGTCCACACTACATTACCGAGTGTGTGTCCAGTGGTTGTGCACTATTTGTCCACACTACAGTACCAAGTGTGTGTCCAGTGGTTGCGCACTATTTGTCCACATTATTGAGTGTGTGTCCAGTTTGGGACACGGTTGTTTGGACAGTGATGTAACGAGAGATCAATAATAAGTTCTCCAGTTAAAGATCTTCATCTTCCGTCTGAAAACTTCACGATGATTTTTGGAGAGAAGAGGGACGCTCGCTAACATTAGCTCATTATCACCCTTTACTTTAGTGAAGAGTGAAGAGTGTCTCGTCCTTCGTCTCCCAAGCGGCGGCGTTATTGACACTCTGCACCGCCACTCTGAGGACACACAGCCGTCTGTCCTTCTGTAAACTCTCATCCTGACAGTGTGAGGGGAGGGATTCTCCACAGGACACATGCAGACGTCCCCAAAGTGGAGCTCTGGCAGGGACGTCCCTGTTTTTAGGGACTGTAACACTGCGACAGTGCTGGACAGAGATGTAGAACTCTCTGTTCATGAATCTTTGTACTGAGTGTGGGGAGCGTACAGTCATCCTCACACAGATTTTAAACGCCTCTGCCTGCATGGGTGGATTTTGTCACAGAAGCTGGAAACAATGAATACTTTGTGCCACATTCGAGGACGAGAGCTCCTGTACTGTGGATCAGAAGTTGTGAAGCTTATCGAGAGGCGGAAATAATGTTTACTGAAAAAAAATTACAAACAAAACAGAAATGAAGGACTTTTTAAAAAGACAGCAGTGCGAGCTTGACGCTCACTGAGAGGCTAACATCGCCATCTAGTGTTCAGTGCCTGTAAATTACAAACAGGCCGGATTTTCGCTCTTATTCACACACACACACACACACAACACAACACACACACACACACACACACACACACACACACACAACACAACACACACACACACACACACACACACAACACAACACACACACACACCACAAAACAACACACACACACACACACACACACACACACACACAACACAACACAACACACACACAACACACACACACACAACACACAACACACACAACACAAAACAACACACACAACACACACAACACACACACACACACACAACACAAAACAACACACACACAACACAAAACAACACACACAACACACACACACAACACAAAACAACACACACACAACTCACACACACACAACACAAAACAACACACAACACAAAACAACATACAACACACACACAAATACACACAACACAAAAGAACACACACAAATACACAAAAACAACACACACAACACAAAATAACACAAACAATACATACTGCACACAACACAAAAATAACACACAAATACAAAACAACACACAGGACAAACAATAATACAACACAAAAAATAACATACACACAAATACAAAACAACATACACAACACACACAACACAAAAATGAATACACACACACAACACAAAAACAACACACACACAACACAAAACAACACACACACAACACAAAAACAAATACACACACACAACATGTGCCACATACACTTCACACACAACACAAAAACAACACACACTCACACACAAATACAAACAACACACACACCCAACAAACACAAAACAACACACACACAATACACAACACATTAAACACACACACACAACAAACAACAAAACAACACACACAATACACAACACATACACACAAAACAACACATCACTTCACAGACAACATACACACACATAATACAATACAAATAAATACACATAACACAATAATAATAAATAACAAAACAACACACACAACACAAAACAACACACACACAACACACACTCACACACACACAAAACAACACACACACAACACACACTTACACACAACACAAACAACACACAATACAAAACACACACACACTCACACACAACACAAAACAACATACACACAAATACAAAATAACACACACAACACACACACAAATACAAAATAAATACATACACACACACACACACACAACACACACTCACACACAACACAAAAATAACACACACACACAACACAAAACAACACACACACACACATACTTCTCACATAATACAAAATACACACAACACACACAACACAAAACAACACACACACAACACAACTTTCTGTTTACTGTTACACACTCCTCACTAATACACACTACAACACTACTCACTGTTACATTACTACAAATACTGCCTACTATTACACACTACAACACTGCTCACTATTACACACTACAACACTGCTCACTATTACACACTACAACACTACTCACTATTACACACTACAACACTACACACTACAACACTGCTCAATATTACACACTACAATACCTCCTCACTATTACACACTCAAACAATTACTCACTATTACACACTACAACACTACACACTACAACACTGCTCACTATTACACACTACAACACTCCTCACTATTACCACCATGCCACTACTCACTATTACACACTACGCAACACTACACACTACAACACTGCTCACTATTACACACTACAACACTCCTCACTATTACACACTACAACACTACTCACTATTACACACTACACACTACAACACTCCTCACTATTACACACTACAACACTACTCACTATTACACACTACAACACTGCTCACTATTACACACTACAACACTGCTCACTATTACACACTACAACACTGCCTACTATTACACACTCAAGCAACACTCTCACTGCTACACACTACAACACTCCTACTATTACACACTACACACTCAAATACTACACACTACAACACTACTCTACTATTACACACTCACACAACACTCCTCACTATTACACACTACAACACTACCTACCATTACACACTACAACACTACACACACTCAAGCAACACTACTCACATTACACACTACAACACTACTCACCATTACACACTACAACACTGTACACTACAAACACTACTCTTACCATTACACACCTACAACACTACTCAATTATTACACACTACAACACTCCTCACTATTACACACTCTACAACACTACTCACTCATTACACACTACAACACCCCTCACTATTACACACTCACAACACCACTCACTATTACACACTACACACTACAACACTCCTCACTATTACACACTACAACACTACTCATACTATTACACATCAGTAAACACTATTCAATATTACACACTACACTACAACACTACTCACTATTACACACTACACACTACAACACTCCTCACTATTACACACTACAACACTACTCACTATTACACACTACACACTACAACACTACACACTACAACACTACTCACTATTACACACTACAATACCACTCACTATTACACACTACACACTACAACACTACTCACTATTACACACTACAACACTACTCACTATTACACACTACAACACTACACACTACAACACTACTCACTATTACACACTACAACACTACTCACTATTACACACTACAACACTACACACTACAACACTACTCACTATTACACACTACAACACTCCTCACTATTACACACTACAAATACTTACTCACTAATTACACACTACAACACCACACACTACAACACTGCCTACCATAATAATTACAACACCTCACTATTACACACTACAACACTACCACTATTACACACTACAACACTACACACTCACAACACTGCTCACTATTACACACTACAACACCTCACCATTACACACTGGCAACACTACTCACTATTACACACTCACACTGCAACACTCCTCACTATTACACTACAACACTGCTCACTATTACACACTACAACACTGCTCACTATTACACACTACAACACTCCTCACTATTACACACTACAACACTCCTCACTATTACACACTACACACTACAACACTACACACTACAACACTACTCACTATTACACACTACAACACTCCCACTATTACACACTACAACACTACCTACCATTACACACTACACTACCACACACTACAACACTACCACTATTACACACTACACACTACTCACTATTACACTACAACACTACACACTGCACACTACTCACTATTACATACACAACACTACCACTATTACACACTACAACACTCCTCACTATTACACACTACAACACTACTCACTATTACACACTACAACACTCCTCACTATTACACACTACAACACTACTCACTATTACACACTCACACTACAACACTCCTCACTATTACACACTACAACACTACTCACTATTACACACTACAACACTACCTCACTATTACACACTACAACACTACTCACTATTACACACTACAACACTACACACTACAACACTACTCACTATTACACACTACAACACTACTCACTATTACGCACTACAACACACTGCTCACTATTACAAACTACGTTACCTACTATTACACGCCACACACTAGAACACTTCACAATACACATTACTTACTATTACACAGCATAACACATAGCTACCCATCATACACACACTTCACTACTACACATGTCACTACTACTACTACTACTACACACACACACACACACACACACAGCAGTGCTCTGTTTTTCCTCATTACAGAAATGCTTCACCATGTTTCCTGCTCTTACAGGACTGTTTATGTGGAAACTCCCTATGGTGGGAGTTTGTGTGTGTGTGTGTGTGTGTGTGTGTTCACGCTACATGCATATGTGTGTAAAGCTCTTATCATACTGACTTCCTGAGTGAAACTCTCAAATTTTTGTCGAGTGGTGTAATGACTCATTCCTGTAGTAAACACACACACTCACACACACACACACACACACTTTCACAAACAAGTACATGTGGTATTTTCAGCAGCGTAACTGAAACGTGTGTCTATACGTGAGCGTGAGCATGTGTGTGTGTGTGTGTGCGTGTGTGTGTGTGTGTGTGTGTGTGTGTGTGTGTGTGTGTGTGTGTGTGTGTTGTGTTTTAAGACCACATCGTCTCTTTCCTCTACTTTTAAACTTGATTAATCTCTCACTAGATCACTCCGGTCCCCTCGGCTCCGAGACCAGCGTTCACTCGTCACTCGGGACACAGTGAATACGGTTCTGTTAACATTTCATCAAAAATTTACAAATGAATGACGATCTTAACGAACTCCGTCTCAGTTCTGTGAAATGAAAAGGTCTGTTTAAGCTGTTATTGGTTCCACTGTGATCAGTGACTCAGTAGAGAACAGAAATCCACTGACTGGGATTATTTGTTTATTTGTTTGTTTGTTTATTTGTTTATTTCTTTTGTTGATTAGATTTTTTTTGTAGAAAGCAATTTTTTAAAAACTTTTTTTCATTCTAAGGTTCTTGGAGATACGTATAAAGACCCTCACACTGAGAGATGTATCTAGAACTGACTGTGACCTGCTTCAGCTACAGCTCTACAATCAGTGTTGTATCTAGTACTGACCAAAATCTGTTTATAGTGTGGCTCTACACTTGGTGATGTATCTAGAACAGACCAGTATCTGCATAAACTGCAGCTCTACAGTCAGTGATGTATCTAGAACTAATTAAAACCTACTTTCATGACAGCTCTACAGTCAGTGGTGTATAAAACTGTCTGAAATCTGTTTATGCATGACTCAAAGTCAAGGACGAATCTAGAACTAACCGAAACCTGCTTATACAATGGCTCTGATGTCAGTGATGCGTCTAGAACATGAAGGACTTTTGCTTCCACTGCAACTCATAATAAGTGATGTATTTAGATCTCACCAAAACCAACCTCATACTAGGGTTCTATAGACAGTGATGTATCTAGAACTGACCAAAACCTGCTTACAGAGAGTGTCAGTGACATATCTATAACTGACTGCTCGCTCAACAGTTTCGAATCACTGACATATCTAGACTGAAACCTCAAACTACGACTCACAGTCTGCGACTTATCTAGAACCCTAGGAAGCCCCACTAAATCTGAATGTGATTGGCTGATTCCTTTCTGATGCTGCTGGTTGGCACTTCAATCCAGCTCCTAAAGGCCAAAGGACAGGTCATAAGTAATCAGGACATTAGTGCTGAGGACAGTTCCTTTCCCCAGAAACAGTCCATCCTGAAGGCCTACAAGGGCCTGAGGGTTCTCCACCAACTGAAACCGAACCGTACCGTGCAGAAGAGAAACATGAAAGTAGCGACCTTTTTGTTTTTGGAATAAATTTCGTCACAATTTTCCACTCCGTTCATGCAAGATCAGTGACTTGTGACCCTTGGGTTTGTGCACATGTGTGTGTGTGTGTGTGTGTGTGTGTGTGTGTGTGTGTGTTTTGTTTTTCTCCGTAGTGAAGGCTATGATTCAGACAGAAAGATCGAAGATAGGCTGACTGAAGTATCGGTTTGACTGGATACTGACCTCGATATTCTCAGTGTGTGTGTGCATGAATGTGTGTATCAGTGTGTGTGTGTGTGTGTGTGTGTGTGTGTGTGTGTATCAGTGTGTGTGTATCAGTGTGTGTGTGTGTGTATGTCAGTGTGTGTGTGTGTGTGTGTCAGTGTGTATACGTGAGTGCGTGTATCAGTGTGTGTGTGTGTGTGTGTGTGTGTGTGTGTGTGTGTGTATCAGTGTGTCTGTGTGTGTGTGTGTGTGTGTGTGTGTATCAGTGTGCGAGTGAGTGTGTGTGTGTGTGTGTGTGTGTGTGTGTGTGTGTGTGTGTGTGTGTGTGTGTCAGTGTGAGTGTGAGATTTTGTGCGACTCCAGCCCTGTTTTCTTTCTTTCCCGCCCTCTCTGTCTGTTCTTCTCCCCCGTCCTCTTTTCTCTCATACTGTCTCGTGTTCCTCTTTCTTCTGTTTTCTTACGTTCCTTTTGTTTGCTGAATAAAGGAACTGGAAAAAAAGGGAAAAAAATAAAAAAGAACAAACAGGCAGTGACTGCGGCTTTTATTCATCCAAGGACTCACACTGTTTGTTTGTCTGCTTTGAGAGAAAAGAGATGAAAAAAAGTGGTGAGAAGTGAGAGAAAGAGGAACCGAAGTGCTGTCTGATCACAGAAACACAGACGCCTGGTGAAGATGATGAGATGACACTGTGAGTCACTCCAAGCAGGAGGAATATTTGGGACAGAGGAGAGAAACTAGAAAAACGAGGTCCGGTTCTGATGCTGCAGGTTCTGTAAAGTGTGCCTGTTTTACAACTGAACTCACTCCTGTAGGAACCTTTTCTAATCCTTTCATCTCAACCATCAGGAACCTGACTGTCCTTCACTGACAGCTGGATGGGCTCCAAAAGAATAGTCGAAGAAAAAG
>CM029385.1:23953838-23956338 GCA_017165825.1 Hepsetus odoe | reverse complement strand
ACATCATCGTGCACAGAGACTCCTGTCTAACCTCGTCCGTCAACCTGTCCATCACTACTGCAAACAAGAATGGGCTCAGCGCTGATCCTTGATGTAATCCAACCTCTACCTTAAATGCAGCCATCACTCCCACTGCAGATCTCACCACTGACACACTGCCATCACACATATCCTGAACTACTCTCACATACTTCTCTGTAACCCCTGACTTCCTCATACAAAACCACAACTCCTCTCTAAACACCCTGTCATCCTCTTTCTCCAAAACCACAAAGGCACAATGTAACTCCTTCTGACCTTCTCTGCACTTCTCCATCAACACCCTCAGAGCAAACACTGTATCTGTAGAGCTCTTTCTCAGCATGAAACCACACTGCTGTTCACTGATCATCATCTCTTTTCTTAACCTGCTTCCACGACTCTTTCCCAGAACTTCATGGTGTGGCTGATCAACTTTATCCCTCTATAGTTACTACAGCTCTGTTCATCACCCTTATTCTTGAAGATCAGTACCAGTACACTTCGTCTCCACTCCTCAGGCTCCTCCCATTTTCCAAGATTGTGTTAAACAATCTGGTCAGAAGCTCCACCGTCATCTCCCCTAAACATCTCCATGCTTCCACCGGTATGTCATCCGGTCCAACAGCCTTTCCATTCTTCATCCTCTTCATCACTGCTCTTAATCTTGCTTTATCTTGCTTATTTGCACACTTCCTGGTTCACTCTCCTCACATCATCCAATCTTCTCTTTCTCTTTATTCATCAGCCACTCAAAGTACTCCTTCCATCTGCTCAGCTCGCTCTGGTCACCTGTGAGTACGTTTCCATTTTCATCTTTAATCGTCCTGACCTGCTGCACATCTTTCTCAGATCTGTCTCTCTGTCTAGCCAATCAGTAAAGGTCATTTTCTCCCTCTTTACTGTCCAACCTCTCATACAATTCACCAAACCTTATCTTTAGCCTTCACCTTGTACACCTGTCTACTTTCTTCATCTCTCTGACTGTCCCACTTCTTCTTCACTTGTCTCTTCTTCTGTATATACTCCTGGACTTCTCGGTTCCACCACCAGGTTTCCTCATTTTCCTTCTTTCTACCAGATTTCACACCAAGTACATTTCTAGCTCAAAACCAACTTGTGGAGCATAAGCACTAATAACATTCATCATCACTCCTTCAACTTCCAGCTTCAAACTCATCACCCTCCCTGACACCCTCTTCACCTCCAAAACACTCTCCACATTCTCTTCCTTCAGGATAACTCCTCCCCCATTCCTCCTTCCATCCACACCATGGTAGAACAGTTTAAACCCTCCTCCAATACACCTGGTCTTTCTACCCTTCCATCTAGTCTCTCACACACAGAAGATCAACCTTCCTTCTCTCCATCATATCAGCTCATTCTCTACCTTTACCAGTCATGCTGCCAACATTCAAAGTCCCTACCCTCACTTCCACTCTCCTCTCCTTCTTTCTCTCCTCCTCCCTCTGGACATGCCTTCCTCCTCTTCTTCTTCTTCTTTGTCCAACAGTAGTCCAGTGTCCACCAGCACCCTGTAGACTAACAGCACTGGTGGCGGTCGTTGTTAACCCGGGCCTCGACCGATCCGGTATGGAAGTCTGTATCATTGTCCATATATTGATTTGGATAAAGTTTTACACTGGATGCCCTTCCTGATGTAACCCTCCCCATTTACCCGGTACTGGGACCGTAATGAAGAAATACACTGGCTTGTGCATCCCTAGTGGCTGGGTTGTATTTTGAAAACTAAAATTAGAATAAATATATTGGAATGTGCAGAGGACAAAAAGACACTGAGACAGGTGTCCTGCTGTGGAGACACCTAATGGGAGCTGAAAGAAGAAGAAGAATGACAATGAACAAATCGCTTTGTGTGTATGTTCATTTATCGTCATTGTGCTGGTTCCTGCTTGGTTTTGAATTAATATTCTGTTCAGGTTTATTACGAGCCCACATCCTGCTCCTGACAATTGTTTTCATCATCCAACCAACCTTCCTCCATCACTCCATTTTCAAGTTCCAATGTCCATTTTAGGAGTTTTCCGTGGAGGGCAGGGGGACAGCATGGACACTCTGACCAGTCTGCAGCCCCATACGCAGCTGCACTGTGTGTTCTGAAACCTTTCTGTCAGAACCAGAACTTTCTCAGCAGCAGCTCTTCTGTGGGACCAGGCAGCCTAACCTTCACTCCTCGCACACATCAATGAACGATTTGGCAACACTTTCCAAACTCCTGCCGTGTCTGAAGGACGCAGACAGAGAACGATTTGGCAAAAGTGGATGTGAAACAGCATTCCAGCAGCACCCCATTAAATATTCACTTCTTTATTAAGAAATGTTCACATACATTCATTATCTCTGGAAAAGAAAGGGATTTAATTGCTGGTAAACAACAAAATTTTAACATGCATTCATTAAACAAAAGATATCAACAATAATGTGTTTCTAACTGAGGAGAAAGTTAGGACACCCTCCCCTC
>CM029385.1:23946338-23948838 GCA_017165825.1 Hepsetus odoe | reverse complement strand
GAATGAAACTGAGTCCTTGCACCGCCTGTGATGCCGAAGGAGATAAACGAGTGCAGATGGAGGGAGACTGTGGATGTGATAAAAGGTCATAAAGGTCAAAGGTCAAGAGGTCACGAAGGTCACGATTGTCTTCAAATGCAACACTTTCCCAAAGTAATCATCCAGGTTCTCCGCAGCAGTTTATCAAAAATACGCCGCTTGGTGCTTTTCTTTCAGCGTCTCTGAGCTTCACACAAACTACCAGACATTTGGTCCTCTTCTAAAAGACGTTCTAAAGAGAGACAAAGGGCTGGACAATCAGATCAAATCACTCTAATAAAATAAAAGGCTCTAAAAGAGACGAGGAGTAAATGAAAACATTGAGTAAATGAATAAGACACTGAAACAGGGGTGGGGCAACGGGGCTCTAGTGTTTAGGGACGAGGTCCCAGGATCAAAAGGTTGTGGGTTCGAATCCCAGACCAGTAGTTTGCCCTGAGGTTCCCTTGATCAAGGTTCCGTCCCCATCACTGCTCCCCAGGTGCTGTCCCCTGCTGGACGGTGTGTGTGTGTGTTGAATACAGAAAACGAGTTTGGTTGTGGTGCACCGCGTTCACAATGACGAGTAGTCACTTTCACTTTCACACCATCCCGTGTGAAGTGAAGTGAAAGTGACTATTCTTGTCATTGCGAGGTCACAGCACAGCACACAGTGAACCACAACCAAACTGAACCCATGCAACCACCGTGCAGCAGGGGGCAGCTATGAAAGCACCCCGGGGAGCAGTGACGGGGACGGTACCTTGCTCAAGGGTACCTCAGGGCAACCTACTGATGAGGGGTTTGAACCCACAATCTTCCGATCCTGTGGCCGACTCCCTAACCTCGATTTTAAAACATCACTAAAGCTTTTAGCAAAACTGATGAATGCATCTCCGGCACAGTGGGATGCTCCGGGAAGATTCTGGGTTTGATTCCCAAGTGGGACGGTCCGGGTCCTGTGTGGAGTGGACATGGAGCTGTCCCCGTGTCTGTGTGTGTTTTCTCCAGGAGCTCGGTTTTTCTCTCACCGTTCAGAGACCTGCACGTCAGGCAGACTGGAGATCCTAAAGTGTCCCCCTAGGTGTGAGTGTGTGTGTGTCTTCCCTGTGATGGACTGGCATCCTGTCCAGTGTGTCCCCACCAGAATCCAGCACCACCCGTGACCCTAATCAGGACAAGTGGAGAAGAAAATTAAAGAGGACTGATTATTGAATCTAGAACCACCTTTACACTGACAACCCTGAGGTTGGGGGATGTCCCAATCTGCTCCTTCAAGTTGATATGGTGAATATTTTGACTTTTTCACCTCCTGATCTTAAGCAACAGACAGGAAATTATATTTTTGCACCAACAAGGTGATTCCCGGTTCGGGGATTTTAGAGGGACTCTTTGAAACTGTGAGGTGATTTTGAAACATTTGATTTTTTGGTGACGGACTTCTGCAGACTCTGCTCACCAATAACAAACCGTTGGACGGGATTTACAAAAGACAAAGAGTCAGAATTGGGGACAATCTCACAATCACAGTGTGTTACACTCGTTTAATCCTTTTTTTAATAAAAAGATCAGTACAAACCAGATAAAACCCTGCAAAAACTGCTGAAGAAGTTCTGGTTCTGATAGAAAAGTTGCACAGTTGGGACTGTGGACCGGTCAGAGTGCCCATGCCATCCCCCTGTCCATCACTGGAAGCTTCTAAAATGGCCTTCAGAACTGGACCGTAGGAACGACAGAAGAAGGTGAGCTGGTCTAATAGATAGTGTTCTCTTTTCCATCATGTGGACAAATGTGTGTATGTCCTCACCTGGGAAGAGCAACCAAGATGCATCATGGGACACAACGTGATGTTCTGGAAAAAGATCTACTGGGAAACCTTGGGTCCTGTATTCATGTAGACCTTACTTTGATAAATAAAAGTCCCTGCAGACCAACTTCCCCCTTCATGGTGACAATTTCTTCTAATGGCAGTGTCCTCTTTCAGCAGGATAATGTCCTGCCACACTGCAAACGAACAAAAAGAACAAGGAGTTCATGGCGTTCCTTAAAGTTCCAAGCATCCAAATTCTATCCAGCATCTGTGGGATGTGATGGACTGCTCTGAACCACCTCAGGAGAAAAGGATGCTGTCCCCAGGCCACAGCCCAATGTTAGGATAGCTGATGTCCTTAATTGTCCCCCTGTTCTTGGTCCAGACCTGCTTGCTGTAGATTTCAGGACAGAGCGCTCAGTCCTGCCCTGTCCTGCTTGGTGCTCAAACCAGGCTTCCAGTCAGGATGGCTTGCAGGCAGGACAAAGCCAAGGCTCCACTATTCAGGAACCACATTTGGAACAAAGTTTGAGGTGTTCTTCCAAGTTCTGAAGATCTAAATCCCATCCCGGATCTGTTGGATGTGCTGGACAAACTTGACAGTTAATAATACCCTATTTTAGGGTCCACAATCCAAAACCTTAGACTTTTGGAAGAGCGATTGGTTCGGTT
>CM029385.1:23926338-23928838 GCA_017165825.1 Hepsetus odoe | reverse complement strand
GAGTGTGTGTGCAGGGAAGCAGAAGAGAGTGTGTGTGTGTGTGTGTGTGTGTGTGTGTGTGTGTGTGTGTACTGAAGGCTCGGAGAGTGGCAGTCATCAGATGGATAACGGCTCTGCCCATTCACAGGTCAGTCACTTCGCATCAGGATGAGGGAGGACCTCCCCCTCCCTCTTAGCCCGAGAGGTTCTGTCCGTTTTTATGTCCCCAGAGGTGGACCAGAACTGTCCGGAACGTGTGCTTAACGTTCCAGAGCGGTTCTGAGTCTGAGACAGTCACGGAGGAGATGTTTGTGATGTTTGTGGAGGTGTTCGGTGTGTGTGTGTGTGTGTGTGTGTGTGTGTGTGTGTGTGTGTGTGTGTGTGTGTGTGTGTGTGTGTGATCTGGTGAAGGAAGTTTGATGAAGAATTTATGGATGAATTTTATGTAAAACAAAGAACAAGAAGATTGTTGTAGATTTTTGAAGCTGAACAGTAAAAAAATGTTGTTTGTTTATAGAGATCTGTCTGTCTTTCTGTCTGTCTTTCTGTCTGTCTATCTATCTGTCTGTCTGTCTATCTATCTATCTGCCCATCTGTCTGTCTGTCTGTCTTTCTGTCTGTCTATCTATCTATCTATTCACTCAAAGTCAGGTCAAACATGCATTTTTTATCATATTTTAAAAATATATTTGCTATTTTTACTGATTTTTTTTTTTTCATTTTCCTCCTTCAGGGGTCCCACAAGGTCCGTTTTTTTGTTTTGTTTTGTTTTGTTTTTTACCTTGAATTAGTTCTGAACCTAAACATTCGTTTTGACCCAGGTTTTGTGTAAATCAACCCAAATAACATAGCTGGTCTCACTACCGTCTCCAACCTGTATAACATAGCTGGTCTCACTTCCATCCTGTAAACCTTCCCTTTCACCCTTGCTGGATCTGTCACAGATCACTCTTCTTCTGCCTTCACTCTCTTCTTCACCTCTCGTCCTCACTCTCGCGGACACCTCTGCCACCCGTCAGTTTGAGCAGCTTCTGCCTGGCTAGATCTGCCCCAGCCAACCATCAGCGCTTTTATTGTATGAAGCATCTCGGAGCCGCAACAGCCCGGCCACGAAGCGGTAGACCACACAGACTGATAGAGCAGGGACACCGAGTGCTGAAGTCACAGCACTAAACCACCTGTCCTCAGCTGCACTCACAGATGAAAACCACCTCCTGAAAAAACAACTGCGAGCGTCTTGAAATGGGTTTCCACAGCCGAGAAGCTTCACACGAGCATCACAAAGTATCAGCCGGCGGTGAGTAAAGGCACCATCGTCAGACTCTGGAGCCATAACAACGTGTCCTCTGGAGTGGAGAACCACCCTTCGCCATCTGATGGACGAGTTTGGGCTCAGGGGATTCCAGAAGAACGTCTACCAGAATGTCTGGTGCTTACAGTGAAGTTTGGTGGAGGAGGTATAATGAGCGGGGGCCGGTAGTTCCAGTTCAGGAGGGACGTTATCACTACAACATCCATCCATCCATCCATCCATCCATCCATCCATCCATCCATCCATCCATCCATCCATCCATACATCCATCCATCCATCCATCCATCCATGCATACATCCATCCATCCATCCATCCATCCATGCATACATCCATCCATCCATCCATCCATCCATGCATACATCCATCCATCCATCCATCCATCCATGCATACATCCATCCATCCATCCATCCATCCATGCATACATCCATCCATCCATCCATCCATCCATGCATACATCCATCCATCCATCCATCCATCCATGCATACATCCATCCATCCATCCATCCATCCATGCATACATCCATCCATCCATCCATCCATCCATGCATACATCCATCCATCCATCCATCCATCCATGCATACATCCATCCATCCATCCATCCATCCATGCATACATCCATCCATCCATCCATGCATCCATGCATACATCCATCCATCCATCCATGCATACATCCATCCATCCATCCGTCCAGCCATCCATCAGGAATTCACTCAAAGTCAGGTCAAACAGGCATTTTTTAGCATATTTTAAAAATATATTTGCTATTTTTAGTATTTTTTTTTCATTTTCATCCTTCAGAGGTCCTACAAGGTCCAGTTTTGTTTTGTTTTTTTTTACCATAAATTAGTTCTAAACCTAAACTAAAACCTAAATTCATTTTGATGCGCTTACGTAATTTTAACGTTAAGGTAACTTTTACTTTTTAAAGCAGATGAAATTAAAAGTCTGGGGTCAAACAGAATAAATCAGTGCAGAAAGTTCAAATCAAATGCAGAAACTTCAATACACGCTTTTCTCCTCCGTCCGCTCCCCCGTCCTCTCCCCCGTCCTCTCCCGTACGTCTCCTCCCGTCTGTCCTGCACTGACGGACACACAGAGGGACGTCTTTTCTTTGTGTTTGTGTCCATTTAAAAAGGGCTCTGGATGCTGGGAGGACGATGGAGGATGAAACTCATTTTTCAGATGTGTTGAGAATAAAGGAAGGAG
>CM029385.1:23906338-23921338 GCA_017165825.1 Hepsetus odoe | reverse complement strand
AATTAACCTGCCCCTCGTTATGGGCTAGGACTAAATGAATGTGAAAGCGATCGTAAACACACCACAGCTGCACCGTTCAAAAGGGGCAGCCATATCCAGAGCCCGGGGAGCAGTGATAAGGACACTACCTTGCTAAGGGGATCCTCGGGGCAACCTACTGGTACGGGATTCGAACCCACACCTTTCCAATCCTGGTGTCCCTAAACACTAGTTGGGCTTTGATCAGTTGGATCAAAGGGTAAAATTATGTAAAAACGTATCAAAATAAATAATCTATAATAAAAGGAAATTTGTATCAACTTTATGAAACAGTCATCTCTTTAATCACAAGCTAAGGGTTAATAGGTTCAAATGTAATTGTCCAATATTTCTGAAGGTCCATTCACAGTAACGGTTTCATTCACTGTGCAGCTTGATCCTTCATGTCTCTCTGTCCTGTGTGAAAGTGAGACAGTAGTTCAGTGAATTGTGTACAAACACATGTAACTCCAGTCTAAACACAAAGAGTTTCCTTCTAACCAGCTTTAAAGTCCAAGTTCACCACAACCATCGTTATTCTCCAGCACAGCCTCAACTCTCTTAGACCAGCTCCTTTCTTTAAGACATCTACAGGAACACTTCTGAAGAACGTTCCAAAGCTCTTCTTTGGACATCGGCTGTCCTTTGTCTTTCTGTGGAGGTGATCCCACACTGCTTCTGAAACTAAACTCTGTCCTTCAGGAAGATCTGGAGAGCTGCTCCTCAGCAACACATCAAACATACAAGAACGTCTGGTTGAAAGAGAAATATGAGGAAATGAGGGAATTAAGACTTTTATATTGTGCCATGTGAGAAAGAGCCCCGCCTTCTAGCATCGCCACATGGAAGTTGGATAATATTTTTGGTGAGTCGTGATCACAGCGGGTTCTACGACACCACCTGCGATTTACTCACCTCCACTATACTCACATTCTGAGTCACAATCTGAGAGACTAAAATAGAGGACTGTCAATAAATCACACTCATTAGAACCCAGATAGACGGAACGTCCACTCAATTTTAGCATCATAGAACTAATATCCGACCCTTGCTTTGAGTCATTTTGAGAAACTGATCTTACAAAATTCAACCCACTTGACTGACAACAGAAACCTAAAACCATAATACTTTTATCCTAAATGATTATGTTTGACATTTACTTGAAAGAACGTGAAGTCAGGAGGTCATAGGTCAGATCTCCCGCAGCTCCAGGTATACATTTACATTTACATTTGCGGCATTTAGCAGACGCTCTTATCCAGAGCGACTTCCATGTCCTAATTACAGGGACAGTCCCCCTGGAGACACTCCGGGTTCAGGGTTTTGCTCAGGGACACAGTGGTGGTAGTGCTAGAGGTGGGATTCGAACCTGGGACCTCTTGACCAGTAGATCCATAGGCAAGTACCACCACTAGACCACCACCACCCACACAGGTATCAAATTTAGGATTATTATTAAGTCCTTACCAGGCTGTGAGATTGTGACTTTAGATGATGTTACTATTTAGGTCTGAAGTTACAGTCAGTGGTGGCATGGTGGTGCCAGGAAGGTCCTGGTTTTGATTCCCAGGTGGGGCAGTCCAGATCCTTACTGTTCTTCCTGTGTCTGTACCTCTGGGAGCTCCAGCTTCCTCCCGCTGTCCAAAGACATCGCACGGTGGATTGGAGATGCTAAATTGTCCCCTAGGCGTGTATGTGTGTCTGCCCAGGTGACCTGTCGAGGGTGTATAGATTCCAGCACTGTCCACGACCCTATTTAGGACAAGCGCTCAGAAAATGAGTGAGAGAGCGAGTGAGTGAGTTACACTGAACAAGAACTGGACAAATTCTGTCTGTCTTTCTTTCTCAGGTGAGACGTTCTGACTGCAGTTCCGTGTGAGGTGTGGGGTGTTACGTGATGCTGCTCAGCAGGGATGCTATTCGCCTCTCTCCACACCCATCGTTCTCCTCAGCAGCCCATGTGACCTAGTGCGGCCCCTCAGGCCTGGGGTTTAGTACCCCATGAATCCCAGCCCGGACCGCGGCAAAGAGTGCCTCCCCCCAAAAAAGCGGGAGTCTCGACAGGGTTCGTCTGAGCAGCGCTCCCTGGAAGACGATTTCAAACACCCGGCGCCAATCCGAGGTCGGCGACAGCAAGTGTCCGAAGGCCGGGACGGTGGTGGAGATTCCCGAGTTGACAAAGATCTTCTCCCGCCCCCTCCACCACCCCCTCTGCCACCTCTTCCCCTAGCACTGCCATGGCAAGTTCCCTACCAGTCCCCCATGCACCACCCCTTCTTGCCCAGCCAGGCCGGGGAAAGACGTGGGTCTGGGTCACCATCTTGGAGAGACAGTGGAACCGAACCTCCGCCAATCCCTCATCACTCCCGCTGGCTACGGGGAAATATCTCTCCTTTGGGTTTGCAACCAACAATCTCTGTGCCTACTTTCAAGAGTGCTTATGCAGTTGAGTCCAGGGATATGTGGCCCTATTTTGGCCCTACAAGGCGAGATTATGGTTCACCTCTCTTCCCCTCACATCATCTCTTCCCACAGCCCTCAATGTACCCCCCTGATCTTCTCCCAGACAGTAGGTTCAGGTATCCAAGCAGGAGGCCCAATGGTCTTGATGGCCCAGGAAGCAGGTCAGAATCTAGCTTACGGCTATCATCCATTGGAGACTGTGGCAATGACACTCGATCCAGACTTGGTGGTGGCTCCCATTCCAATGGTGGTAGGAAGAGGCATCAAGAAGATCCATCAGGGCACAGTACTGGAAGGGGAACCCTGTCCCAGGAGGGCACTAATGCACATTCCTTCCTGCAAGAAACAGACAGGGACCCTGCAATTCTGGGAATGCCCAAACCTTCCAATCCCCACACGTCGTACACTGAATTGCGGACGGGAAAGGCATCGGCTCCTCATGAACCTCCCAGTGGAAGTGCCTCCCAGGCTGGAGCTCAGATCTACTACTCCATGGGGTCGCTGTACCAGAACCCTCCGGCACTTGCCAATCTTAGCCCATCAGATCCCTCTCCTTCTCCTCTGAGGAACTCCCAACACTCTCCACACTCTCAGCACAACAGCCATGGGACCGATCAGGAGAGGGAACATTCTCCAGGGTCCTACCGTCCTTCGTTGTCCATCCTCAGTGGCCCCGACCCTCCCCCAAGTGCAGTCCTACCTCATTTCGCCAAGGGATCCCTTATCGAGTTGGCCGGCGGCCGCCTGAAGAGGGTGGAGGAGCTGCGGACGGAGGATTTCCTGCACAGCGCCGACACCTCACCTGAGTTCCACCTGAGTACCTGCACCATTCTTCTCATCTCACCCGGCCCCGCAGACGGCTTTAACCATCTGCAGGTTCTGCTAGCCGACCGCAACACTCAGGTCAGTTGAGCAGGCGGGTCTATATAACATACCAGGTTTAGGTTCCTTAAGAAACTTCAAAGGTACTGCACAAAGTCTTGATCCCCTCATTTCTTTATATTTTGCTTCAAAAAAATCTTTGATATTTTGCTTTCATGAAGGACAATTTTCCAGGCTTTCATTTTCAATACAGTTTCTGTACCTGAGCAGTTTCAGAAGCAGTGTGAGATCATGTCCACAGAGAACACAGAACAAAAGGCAGCCAACATCCAAAGAAGAGCTTTAGGGCGTCCTTCAAGAAGCCTGGAGTAGTGCTCCTGACTTAAAAAAAGGAGCTGGTCCAAGAGAGTTGAGAGGATCAAGACCAGTAAGGTCCTTGACCATTTTAGAAGCAGTTTGTACCAAATTCCCGCTCTCTTGTCATAGTTTTCTAGAAGATACCTTTTTCAGATCTTTAGCACCTAAAAACAACTCTGTTCCTCCTGATTTTCTTTGTTTTTAACCAGCGCTCAAAAATCTTAAGGAGCTGTTTGGAACATATTCTGTCATACATTGAAATATGTGAAGCTTTTTGTCCATTTAAATGGTCTTTGAGGGTGGAGGTGGTCTAGCGTTAGGGTACTTGTCTACAGACCTATGGATCAAGAGGTCGCAGGTTTGAATCCCACCTTCAGTACTACCATCATTGGGTTCCTGAGCAAGACCCTTAACCCTGAGTGTCTCCAGGAGGACTGTCCCTGTAATCAGGACATGGAAGTCGCTCTGGATAAGAGCGTCTCCTAAATGGCGTAAATGTAAATGTCTTTAAATGCTAATGGTAGTGTTTTAGAATCAGTTCAATCAGTCCAGCTAGGAAAAGGTGGATTTGTCCAGTAAGAAAGCAGAACTACTTTATGATGGACTGGATTTTGATGGATCTGGTTCTGGATCTGAAAATAATATTGCTTACGCTGTAATAATTCTGAGGACATGATTTGCGTTTTGTTCTGCAGTTTTAATGGTTGTGGTCTCAGACTTCTTCTCTGATGATGAAAGTGAAAGTGACTATCTGCCATCGTGAACACAGCACACAGTGAAACACAACGCAATGTGGCCTCTGTATTTAACACACACATACACCGTCCAACAGGCAGCAGCCATATCCAAGGCCCGGGGAGCAGTGATGGGGACAGTACCTTTGCTCAAGGGAACAACAGGGCAACCGACTGGTCTGAACCCACAGATAGATTCGATAGATTGACTAAAACTTTGGTGCATTTTTTTTTTGCATCATCTTATGTGGGACTTCGCACTAAGCAATTACTAAACGCGTGTCAATTTGAAAAATTGTGTTACAAGCGGGACCGTGTCTCATAAAAATCATCAAATTATGAGTCATTTCACAAGGTGACGCCACAGAGAAAAAGAAAATGAACACTCATCTGGTACATTCATAGTGTTTGATGTGTGGAAATTTGTGCCGGAAAGAGTGCAAAAGTCTCGAAACTCTCATTTCTTCATTGTTCTCTTTTGTTTTTAAAGTGTTGTTGAGGAACAATTCTAAAGATCTTCCTGAAGGACAAAAGTTTTGTTTCTCATTTTTAGTACAGTCCCTGTACCTGACTTTGTATTTCCATTCTCTGTGGTGATGATCCCACACTGCGTCTTGCTCAGGACTGAAAATGAAAAACAAAAACTTTGTCCTTCATGAAGATCTGAAGATCTGGAGAACTGTTCCTCAACAGTACATTAAAAATACAAGAAAGTCTGGGAGCAGAATATGAAAAAAGGGGGGGCTGAAGACTTTGGGAACATCATTTTATTTTACGGTAGAAAAAAATGAAGGAGCGTCTGTCAGAAGGTGAACCTCAATGTCCAGCAGATGGCATGGTTCTGCACTTTTTACATCTGAGCTTTACTCTGCTGAAGAAGGCGTCCACTGCTGGGTGACCATCTAACACCAGCTTTTCAGAGAGTTCCTCCACTTTTTCCTCAGCTCATATGATGGGTGGATGGACTGCTAGGTCTATTTTTGTCAGTTCCATCTTCTCAGACAAAAGAAATGTTAAAGATTGTGGAAAATTTGAGAAAGCAAAACATTTTGAACTAAAACTTTGAACAAATCCTCCACCAATTTTGAGCACCATGGTTTCCCAAACTGACATAAAGCTCCATCGGTTTTATTCTTGATTGTGAATTCATGATTAAATCACATACTGAGAATATTTTAAAGGCATAGATTGTTTATTTTATTCATACACAACTTTATACATTCTTTTATTAGAACTTTATTCTACATAACACATTTATTGGAACTTTATTCTGGATATTCTGGAAATGTATTTTCAACATTTTTATTTTTGACTTCTTAGTGTTCATTTTTATTGAAACTTCAATAAATGTGAATTTATTCTGGATAGAGTTTCATTCTAAGTTTTAATTTTAAGAAAAGGAAACTTCATTCTGCATATTAGCTGCATTCACTTTAGTTTTTCTATCTCTTCTCTATTAAAATGTTATTTATTTTATCTATAAAACCTGTTTATCCTGCTATATGTTTATTCTAGCCTATGTACCTGTATTTATTTATTTATTTCTGATTATATTTAGGATAAATGAATGATTTATGCACATTGATTAAATGTAAGACTTTTTGAAGCAGCTTAAAACACTTTTTTTCGAGCTTTTAGTCTGGTTTTATTGCTGCGTGTACAATTTGCCTTGTATTTTCAGATTTTCTTCTCCTTTCTTTAAGCTTTATATATATTTGTACTTTGTATATTAGTTTTTCCTCAGTTGTATACATTGTTTATTCAGTTAATTCCTTCATTTTTTTTCTCCTGATTTGTTATGTATGCAAGATGCTATAAAAACAAAACTACTTTTTAAAATTACGTTATTTAACCTAATCTAGAAAGAAAAAGCTGTGTAAGAAAGGCCTAGAGATAAACCAAGGTTTCATTTAAGATGAAAGTTTATCAAGTCCAGTTCAATAAAAAACCAGATGGAGCATCACTGAGGAACCAAAAAGAATCTGGGACGTCTGGTTCCAGTAACCACCACTGGAGAGAAATCCGAACCACGGTTTACCCTTAACGTGCCTCAACCCCTGAATTATGAGGAAATTTTGGTTTTTAATTAAAGAAATATCCAGAATTAAGCTCTAATACAAGTAATAACAATTAAATTTGAATAAAATGAACATTCAGAATGAAATTCTAGTAAGACGAATATCCAGAATAAAGTTCTAATGCGATAAATAAAAGTTTAGGTTCTAATAAAATTAGCATTCAGAATGAAATTCGAATAAAATTGAATGATTTTCCAATAAAATTAGTTTCTATAATGAAGCTCTTGTAGTGAAATTCTAAAACAATTAATTAAAGAATTACTTTATAATAAATTAAATAAATTTGATATCCAGAACTAATTTCCAAAAAATGAACATGAATGTACTTCTAATGTCTCGGCCAGTGAATTTGGTGGATTTCCTTTTTAAGAGGTTTTGATTTGATGGTAGTGTTTGTTTTTTATATCTGTTTCGCAATATTTATGTAAAAAAAATGTTTTTGACAGAATTTATACTACAGAATTTTAATTTAAAACCAGAATGAGGTTCTAGTGAAATTAACATAAAAAAGAAGTCCTCATAAAATTAATATACAGAACAAAGTTAAAAAAAAAAAAAGAATATTGAATAAAATGAATATTCAGAACAAAGTTTTTATTAAATTGATCAATGAAATGATCATCCAGAAATTCGAATAAATTAAGTTCTAATAAAGAATGTTTAAAAATTCTAAATCCAAAATGATCTTTAAACTTGACCCTTTTCACCCATCTGTCTCAAATACATTTTAACCAAATTCATTTCTTTATTTATCTATATCTTTTATATATGTATATATATTATATATATATCTATATATTTATCTTTTTTTATTGATTGTTGATTTGGTCTGGTGTTGACTGTGTAAATGCAATCAGTGCGCTTCTAATAAAATTAAGAATGAATTTCTGATAAATGAATACCAGTGAAATTCAAATTAAATTAATATCTAGAAGAAATTTGATTTGCGGGAGAATCTGTTCTGTCTGGTGAAACAGTTTCTGTTTTTGTGAAAACTGTTGCGAAAGTAAATGGTCTTCTAATATAAAATGTAATCGATGCACTTCGTACGAAGTAAAGAAGGAATTTTAATGAATGAACATCTAGAAGAAACTCTTCTTGGAGAAGATCTCTGGCCAGAGACCGTCAGCGTTACTTAAAGTCTTTAGTTTGAGCTGGAATTGTTAAAAGTATTAACGAGTTTATTTTGATTGGATTTTTTGGCAGGAATTACTGACGGTTTTGGAGGAGTATCCTTTCTTCGTGAGGGACCGTGGCTGGTCTTCATGCAGCCCCGAGAGAAGCGCCCAGCTCTACGGCCTTACCTGCCGCCAGCTGAGCACGGGCGACGTTTGCCTGGCGCTGACCCCGACGCCCACCTCGGCCAACCTGACCTCGAACCGCGGGCACCACCGGATGCGTCGCGCTGCCACGGGGTCGGAGGTCGTGCAGGTCAGGGCGCACGGCTCAGAAAGGATGCCTCCTCCCCCACCACCACCTCACCCTCCGTCCACCCTGGTCCCTCCATCTGATTTGCAGAGCCAGGAGAAGCCACGCCCCCGGAAGAGACGCTGGTCCGCCCCCGAGCTGCAGGCCGGAGACAGGACCTGTCCGGATTTACCTCAAGGCTGCAAGCGAGTGAGACAGCAGTGAGATTGCGATCACACTCGTGTGGTTCTGATCCGATCTTCACTTCAGGAAGGGCTGCGTTCACATTACAGAACCTCAAGTGGCACAAATCCGACTTTCTGGTCTCAGAACATGTTCTTCTAACCTCATTACAGTTTTACCGTCGTGCCGAAGACTTGAGCCCCTCATTTCTTTATGTTCAGGAACATTCATGTATCTCCAGTCTAAACACAAAGAGTTTCATTCTAACCAGCTTTAAAGTCAATATTCACCACCACCGTTATTCTTCAGCACAGCCTCAACTCTCTTAGACCAGCTCCTTTCTTTAAGTCGTCTTCAGGAACACTTCTAAAGGACGTTCCAAAGCTCTTCTTTGGACGTCGGCCGTCTTTTGTCTTTCTGCGGAGATGATCTCACACTGAAATTGCTCAGGTACAGACACTGTACTGAAAGCGAGAGACAAAAACTCTGTCCTTCAGGAAGATCTGGAGAACTGTTCCTCAACATTATGTTAAAAACACAAGAACATCTGGATCTTTGGAAGCAAAATATAAATGTAGGGTGGTGGTGGTCTAGTGGTAGGATACTTGTCTACGGACCTCTGGATCAAGAGGTCCCAGGTTCGAATCCCACCTCCAGCACTACCACCACTGGGTCCCTGAGCAAGACCCTGAACCCTGAGTGTCTCCAGGGGGGACTGTCCCTGTAATCAGGATCTGGATAAGAGCGTCTGATAAATGCCGTAAATGTAAAATATAAAGAAATGAGAGGCTCAAGATGTGCGTACAGCGAAGGAACAGGTTCATCTCTCAGTCAGTCCATTTGTTCTTCAAAGGTTCCTTGAAGGAACCTTTCCATCCAGTGTTCCATCCAGAGTGAAAAAGAAAATCTATTTAAAACACTAGGCTAGATTAGCTTAGCTTAGCTTAGCTGGCTAACATTAAGGTTATAGACAGACAATAGTTTAAATGTACATCTGGTCAAAAAAGAAAAGATGAAGAACTGCTGTTGCAGAAGAACATTAAGTGAATATCCAGAATCCAGAATCATTTCTAATAAAATAAACGTCCAGAATTAAGATCTAATACGATTACAAATAAGATGTTCATCAAATGTGATCAGAATGTAAAGACTGTAATGACAACAAGTGAAATATCAAATTTAATCACTTTGAAATAATAAAACTATAAATAATGTTTAATTTGATGATATTCAACCTCACCGTAAAGATTTTCTGTGTACATTACGGAACATTTCCATTAATACGCAAACCTTCTTGTCCAGCGTGACCTCCGTGTCCTGATTACAGGGGCAGCGTCCCTACGACGACACATGAGTTTTGCACAGGCGAAGATGCAGAAGGTGGGATTCGAACCTACAGCCTCTCAGTCCACAGCGTCCCACCGCTCGTCCACCTAATCAGATCCTGAAAGTCGGAATTGCGCAGCGAGGTCTTTAATGTGAACCTGGTTCCACTTTTCGACAGGACGCTTTTGAGAAACTTGACTTTGATTCATGACCTCACGGTTGCTCCGGAAGAGCCATGGCCTCCAGGACTGGCCTCCCTTCCTCGGTACTATCGGCTACACGGGTGTGGAAGGGAGGACGGTGGGGGGGGGACGAGGAGTAGACGTAATGCTAGAGAAGCCCAAAACGCACGACTGTACGTGAGACAATCAGAACCGCCGGTCTTTGACGCCACGCCGTTTCCTGTCTGTTCCAGTGAAGGTGGTTCCGACGGTGTGTTTTTCTTTCTTCAGGGTAAAACTTTTCAATCAGTATTATAAAATAAATTATATTGGATGGGAAAAAAGTATCAGTATATATAACAGGTGTTACATGAATATGCTACAAAAAATAAAACGCAGTTTTATTTTCACGCTTCTGAAGCTCGGCCTTCAGCCTGGCAGGCGAGGTGAATGTATCAGCGACCTTTAGCCAAGCTTTCTTTTCTGCGGGCGGGGTCGACACGCCCTTAGCGTCACCGTCCGATGTGTTCTTACGGAAATAGACACTAATGAGAGCAGCCCTGCTGGCTTTACGTCGGTTTTCATGGTGCTAACGCATCGGGAAGCGACGCTCGGCGAGCGCGATCGACCTCGCCACGTGCTTTCGTCTTTTACTTTTTACGTTTCTGTACGATCGAGAGCAGGGAAGAAAAAAAAAAACTATGGAAAAGTATTGTGAACCGATACGGGTATCCTCTCAAGCACACTCTTTCACTTTAGGGTTTCTGTTCATTTCAGTTGTTGTTTTATTTTTTAAACAGAATGTTATTTTTTCTTTATAAATGTATAAATAGCTATAAAATTGTATATTTTTAAACTTGTGAGACTGTAATACAGTGTCCGCTAGAAATAAAAGAAGGCTTTATAGATTTACATGGTATGAGGGGTTTATTGAGAGGAACATTGTGATTTTCTGGTTAAATAAATACGTGATCACTGTATTTACAGGATTATGGACATCTAGAAAAGACAGAAAGGGCTTCGCTGCACATTCCTGATGTGAATAAATGTAAATCGAAGCTTTTTCTTTACAGCAGAGTAAATGAAGATCAAACCTCTCAGGAATAAGCACAAACAGAGAGAAGTTCCATCTTTCTAAACACTTTAAACTTTAAAAACATCACAGCTGGAGCTGTTAAAGCAAACTGGCTCTGTGTGTGTGTGTGTGTGTGTGTGTGTGTGTGTGTGTGTGTGTGTCTCACTCCGGCAGCCCTGCTCCTCTCCTGACCTCCGGGTTTATGTTCTGGATGTTCTGAATTTGTGCGTCTGCAGGAGGATTCGGAGCAGCAGAGTGACGGAGGAGGAGCTCTTTAGCAAATAAGGGCACCACCTACACACAGATGGAGAGAGAGAGAGAGAGAGAGAGAGAGAGAGACAGAGAGAGAGAGAGAGAGAGTTGGAAAGAAAAACATAAGGTAGGAACAAAAGGAGGAGAGAAATTAGAGACAATAGGAGGTAGGAACAAAGGGGAAACAAGGATGAGAAAGGAGAGGGAAAGGACAGAGAGAGAGACAGAAGACATAAAAAGTAATGGAAAGAAAGATGAGAGAGAAAGAAGGAGAAACAGAGAGAGTGATAGAAGAGAGCATACATAAGAAAGGAAAGAGGAAGATAAGTGAACAGAAGTGAAAGTGAGAGACATGGCAAGTAGGGGAGAAAAAGAGATGGGGATGAAAGAGAAAAAGAAGGGGAGATGAGACAGAAAGAGGTGGGAAGAGGATAGAGAGAGCGAGAGAGAGAGAGAGAGAGAGAGAGAGAGAGTGTTAGTCACCAGTGTATCTCAAGTACTGTGTTTTGGCTCCCTCTAGTGGAGATGAACATCAATAGCATCAGGAAACGTCACCAACAAATATCACTGCACGTTTCTTCTGTTTAAAACAAAGGATTTAACAAGTTACTGTTATTGTTTTTATTCACAATCAGTCACTGGATTCCAGTTCAGGGTGTGTGGAGTGTGTGTCCGTGATGGAGAACTAGTAGAGACGGTGATGAAAGTGAAGCGGTGAAGTTCATGTGGATTATTTTCAGTAGATTGTTTTTATTGGAGTTGAAGTTCGAGGCTTTAATAGTCTTTAATTCTATTAATATGGAGTGAGATTCAGTTCACTTTCAGCACAGACAGACGCTCCAGACGTCCTTCAGAGGAGACACGTCTCACTCTACACTCTCAGTACACTCCTGTACTTTTACTCTACACTCTCAGTACATTCCTGTACTTTTACTTTACACTCTCAGTACATTCCTGAACTTTTACTTTACACTCTCAGTACATTCCTGTACTTTTACTTTACACTCTCAGTACATTCCTGTACTTTTACTTTACACTCTCAGTACATTCCTGTACTTTTTACTTTACACTCTCAGTACATTCCTGTACTGCGTAGCTGGATCAGTATTTCTACTGTTTACATATTATTATTATGGGGCAGTGGTGATCTAGTGTTTAGGGACCCCAGGACTGGAAGGTCCAGTACTGGTCTGAGCTTGAATCCCAGACCAGTTGGTTGCCCTGAGGTACCCTTGAGCAAGGCATCGTCCACATCACTGCTCCCCGGGATCTGGATATGTCTGCTCCCTGCTGGACGATGTGTGTTTAATACAGAGGATGGATTTGGTTGTGATTCACTGTGAGCTGTTTCACAGTAACAAACAATCACTTTCACTTCATTGTCACTTATTATTTGTAATCTGACCTGATTTGTCACGTTACTTAATGTTATTGTTGCTACGTATTATTTATAATCTGGACACATAATCCCATTTTCATGTAATCCATTACTGCCCAACCCTGCCAATGAAGCAGCAGTTTGAAACCATTGTTTAGCATCACAAGGAACCATGTGTTTCCCTTCCACCTCCCAGTGTCTGTGTTTTAACTGGTGTGGGTTCTAGCTAACAGATGGAACTGGTGACAGGGACAAAGCCTCTGGCACTGCTGCGGATTAAGCTGACAGAGCTGAGTGCACCGACCTGTGCCGTTATGAGTTTTTTGCTCTTCGGTTGACTGGCGTCAGGAAACTCTTCCCCAAAACACAGATCTATTTTGAAGCGAGGCCTCGGCCCTCCACCCCGCAGATGGAAATTAAACTCTGCAGAAGAAAATAATGGAGCAAAATCAGTGATTCAGTCGATCAATATCGATACCTAACCAATAAAACGCTACTTACTTTTTGTGCTTTAAAAAAATGATGAAAGAATAATTCAGATTTTGAGGTATCACAGCATTGCCAGTGGTGGCTAACAACCATGTTAACTAGGCTGGCGGTGGTCTAGTGCTCGGACACTACTTATGGACCAAGAGGTCGCAGGTTCGAATCCCACCACTGGGTAAGAGCACCTGCTAAATGCTGTTAATGCAAATGTCTTCTTCTTTCAGCTGCTCCCGTTTAGGCGTCGCCACGGCGGTTCAAACGTCTCCATTTCTTCCGGTCCTCTGCATCTTCCTCCTTCAAACCGACCACCTGCATGTCCTCTCTCACCACGTCCATCAACCTCCTCTTTGGTCTTCCTCTTCTCCTCTTCCTGGCAGAGGATTTCCATTCACCATCGTGAGTTAGTCTTCAAAATGTGTGCAGTTCAAAGCTCATTGGAAAAGCATAGCGCCCTCTTCTGGCCAAAAGAGCGTATCTGGTGTTCCCCAAATATTTAATCTGCCGTACGACAATGTCCACCTGGGAAGGTTAGCTTTTTAGTATTTTTAATGGTATTCAAGGTGGTGATGAAGATGTCGTTAGATGGTTGCTATGGTATTCCAGGTACCAACTTTAATGTTACTTGTACTACAGGTGGTTGCTAGGGTGCTGTTAAAAGTGAAGCTTTGGGGCAGTTTGTAGGTGTTTGCTAGGGTTCGTATTTGGTTCCTGTGGTATTCCAGGTGGTTGCTAGGACATTGCTGATCACTTGATATGGTATTCAGGGTTCTTTGGATTTTACTTGGTGGTTGCTAGATGGTTGTGATGGCTGTAGCTGAGGGTTTGATGGTTATCAGGTTATCAAGTCGCTCCTAGGGTTTCTAAGAGACTGTTTTTTAAATGTCATTTCTATACCGCTTCAGTTGCTAGTAAGGTGGCAGTTGCTAAGTAATGGTAAGTTTGCTCAAATTTTGTGTTGTGGTTGCTAAAACTGATTTGCAGCAGTGGCAATTGCAGGGGCAGCGGTGGTCTCGTGAGTTACCCCTGCATCAGAAGATTGTGGGTTCGATTCCCTCACCAGTAGGGTGCCCTGAGGTACCCTTGAGCAAGGTACTGTCACTGCTCCCCGGGGGCTGCACGGTGTTTGCATGGGTTAAAAGCAGAGGTCCAATTTCGTCGTGGTTCACCATATGCTGTGCTGTGACCTCACAATGACGAGGGTTGTCACTTTCACTTTCACTATAGGTGGTGGCTACAGTGTTTGGAGGTTACCTGGGTGTAATTACAGGTTATCTGGTACTCTAATGTTTATTTGACATTCGTTAGGGGTTGCTGTGGTGGCCACAATGTTGAAAGCTCACTGTCGATTCCTACCCACTACTTTTTCTGCATGATCTTCATCAGTCTCTCACTGATCTCTGTCCTGTCTGTCGCTTAACATTTAGTCGTCGGCGTCATGCCCATGTGAGAACGACCTCATGTGACCTGTTTTTTATGGTAAAACGCTTGCCGTTATTGGTGCCTGTGGTGAACAAAAATGTGGGTAGCTGTTGTGTTTAATAATAGATTCACTTTCATGCCAGTTCACGTCAGTTCAATTCAGCGCACAGCATCTGATTGTAGCTTTCTGGATTTCAACCACTAGATAACTTCAAAAACCAGAGGATTGTGGGGCCATTTCTTGGTGAAAGTACAAAGTTAACCACGACCAAACACATCCTCTGTATTTAGCCCATACCCACCGTCCAGCAGGGGTCAGATATATCCAGCACCCGGGGAGCAGTGATGGGAACAGTAGCTTGTTCAAGAACACCTCAGGGCAAACTAATGATCCAGGATTTGAACCCACGACCTTCCGATCTTGGGGCCAGCCCGGGGGGCTTGAGGGGGAGAATTTGGGGGTGGAATGCACACAGCGCATGTAACATATTGAGGTCTGGGACATTTGATTTTTTGTTTACTACAGGAAGCGACTCCTAAATGGCAATTCAGTTTTATTGTAGAAAAGAACAGGTTAGACCTGGTCTAACGTAACAGTTGACTCTTTGAAAAGCTCCTACATTAGAGGCTGAACACACATTTGCATGTGCACAGTGTCGGGTCCTGCCGTTGCAGTGGGGCTGTCTGTACGAAGGGGTTAAAGAATTACTGAACACTGCATCCCTTTCTATAAGTAGTTTCTTAAGGTAGCCTGTGCAATATTTCTCTAAACAGTGAAACACTCTTTGTTCACTCTAACGTCTTGACACGACTACTGTCATTTAGTAATTTGCCCAAGATT
>CM029385.1:23884654-23904654 GCA_017165825.1 Hepsetus odoe | reverse complement strand
ACATCCTCCCCTCCAAACTCGGCCAATCAGAACTAGGTTTAGGGTATGTAAAAGAACAGCACGCCTCCTAACAGTCCACGTTTATAAACGTTGTCATAAATCCCGTGTCTCATTATCGAAGAGAAAAGTGGAATGAATTTTGGTTATTGTCTGAACCGCTCCTTCAGAGGCCCAGGGGCTCGTCTGATTGGCCGATGGGCTGAAGAGCCGTTATCTCTGAAGGGCCAGACGTGATTATCTGTGTTTGTTTGCGGCTGATTTAGATTGCAAGATGTTTCTAATCTGCAGGAAGTGATGGAGAGGTCCCCTTTTATCGATTTCCGCTTTAAAGGGACAGGGTGGAGCGGTGAAGAAAGAGAGAGTGAGGGATGGAGAAAAGACGGAGGACAGAAAGCAAGGCCGCCCACCTCAGAGCTATTGCTTTGCATTTAGAGTGGCTTTCTGAGATGCTGATCTCTCCTCGACCTTAAATAGTGGAGCAATTGTTCAATTAAGCAGTGTGTGTGTGTGTGTGTGTGCGTGTGTGCGTGTGTGTGTGCGTGTGTGTGCGTGTGTGTGTGAGACATAATCCACTCAAACACAGGAGTGGCTCCATTTTTACTTTTGTTGGATCTTGATACCAATTTCTGTTGCGCATTTATTCTTTAATGGGACAATAATTTGCCTAAATTTACATAATTCATTAACTGAAGTTAATTCCTCCCCAATTAGCATACATATGTCTCTGAGTGTCTCTGAGTGTCTCTGTGTGTCTCTGAGTGTCTCTGTGTGTCTCTGAGTGTCTCTGAGTGTCTCTGTGTGTCTTTGTGTGTCTCTGAGTGTCTCTGTGTGTCTCTGAGTGTCTCTGTGTGTCTCTGAGTGTCTCTGTGTCTCTGAGTGTCTCTGAGTGTCTCTGAGTGTCTCTGTGTGTCTCTGAGTGTCTCTGAGTGTCTCTGAGTGTCTCTGTGTGTCTCTGTGTGTCTCTGTGTGTCTCTGAGTGTCTCTGTGTGTCTCTGAGTGTCTCTGAGTGTCTCTGTGTGTCTCTGAGTGTCTCTGTGTGTCTCTGAGAGTCTCTGAGTGTCTCTGTGTGTCTCTGAGTGTCTCTGAGTGTCTCTTTGTGTCTCTGAGTGTCTCTGTGTGTCTCTGAGTGTCTCTGAGTGTCTCTGTGTGTCTCTGTGTGTCTCTGAGTGTCTCTGTGTGTCTCTGAGTGTCTCTGTGTGTCTCTGTGTGTCTCTGTGTGTGTCTGAGTTCTTCGGTTCCATTCACACACACTGGGACCAGTTCTGACTATAATTTTAACACATATATGAGCGTACTCTGTCTATTCCAGTGAGTGAAACCACTAAATAAAGGAATAATTTTCTCTACTCTACCCTCTTCACCTGTATTTTGTTCTTTTTTTTCATTTCTACCTCTCTTATCTCTACCTCCTTTGTTCCTTTCCCTCTTTCACAGAAGAAGGGTGTGGACAGGCGGCCCAGAGAAGACGAGCGTCCACCGAACACTCACACACTCGTTCGTGCTCCCCGTCTCCGCGGCCGTGTCTGTATGAGTGTGTGTGAGTACATGAAGGACACACACAGGGTGGTCGTTTGATGGGACAGAGAACAATGTCTGCAGCGCAGCATCAGCCAGCAGCCACTAGAGGGCAGCTCAGAGCCTCCAGGCTTCAGCTGCTGTTGTCTCTTCTGCTGCTCCTTCTGGGACAAACCCAATCAGTCATAGAAATCCCAGAACAATGTGAGTGTCCATGTTAATTTTACCTGTCGTGAAACGTCTTTAAAGTGATCAAATGATATTTACTGCTCAGGTACAGAGACTGGACTGAAAATGAGAGACAGGAACACTGTCCTTCAGGAAGATCTGGAGAACTGTTCTTCAAGAACACGTTAAAAAAAAGGAAAATTCAAAGAACTGAGGGGCTCAAGATTATCAGACAGTACTGTATAATGGACAGTAGTGAGACCAGCTATGTTATGCGGTTTGGAGATGCTGATGAAAAGACAGGCGTTGGAGCTGAAGGTGATGCTGAGATTTGTGTTGAGAGGGATGAGGATGGACAGGATTAGGGACGAGTATATTAGAGGGACAGCTCAGGTTGGACGGTTTGGAGACAAAGTGAGAGAAGTGAGACTGTGTTGGTTGGCTGTGTTGGTAGGCTGTGTTGGTAGAAGAGGAAGGACAAAGAGGAGCTTTTTGGATGTGGTGAGAGAGGACATGCAGGGGGACGCAGGGTTTGAAGCTGATAGTAGAGTCTGTAGTTGATCATTAAAAGGTTTGAAGCTGATAGTAGAGTCTGTAGTTGATCATTAAAAGGTTTGAAGCTGATAGTAGAGTCTGTAGTTGATCATTAAAAGGTTTGAAGCTGATAGTGGAGTCTGTAGTTGGGAGTTTATAGTACTGAATAGTAAACAGTGAAGTGAATACAGGAGAGCTGTGTTGTTTTTTTAAATGTTGTGCTTATTAATGTTACTCTCTTATTCCCTCTGCTTTCCTCCGGCTTGACAGATATGATTGAAGACCGTAAGTGTTCTAACCCTCCGGCCGCTCCCACATTTTCATCCTGCACTCCATCATTAGTTTTAATCAAAGTCTGCTTGCCAAGTTTTCAGCCATGTTCTTGTACCTTCTCTCCATTTTAACTCAATGTAGTGGAACAGCCACCAGTAATCCTGGAACAGTCGAAGTCCTACACTGCCTTCTACCTGGATGACATTACCCTGAAGTGTACAGCCAGCGGTATCCCCACCCCCAGGTGAGTGATCGTCCTTCTTCACCTCCTCCAATCTTCTCACTGATCTATCTTCACAGATTTGAAGAGCTAACTGCTCTCCTTCCTGGTTCATAAGATTTCAAATGAGATGTTTCTACTTTCAAAAAAACATCCTTCAATGCGCTTTCAACATATGTTACCCCAAAAATTGATGAATAACATTACATGTCTGGATGAAAAATGCATTTTTTAAATAATAGGTCAACAATACACAACTATGGCACTCATATCTACCTTCTGAACAGGGCTTGGAAGGAGGTGTGTTTGAGAGGAACCCTCCAAACTCTGGTCTTTGATTGCTTGGGAAGCCCTGGTCAAACTGGTTGAATCCAGTTTTAATCCTAAAAATGGAGCTAGAAGTGTCTCCTAATTGAATATGCAGGTCAAATGTGGTGGCACATGAAGTCTTTTGGGAGAAACATCTACTTAATCTTTTTCTGTCCTCTCCCAAACACTGAGAAAAGAACCTGATGGAGGGTCTGCATAAGATCATTTTAACATCTGTCTGCTATTAATCCTAATTACACTCCTAATCTCTCTTACGAATTTATTCACAAGAGTTCATGTCCCTCTGTCCTGTTTTTGGACATTAATGCAAAACAGACCCAAACACAGGAAGACAGAAAGCAGAAAGTCCAGACAAGACTATTAACAAACTTTCATTAAATCAGGCAACTGCCGTCACCTCGATTCACCTTTGCACCCTCAGGGAGCTTCGTCTTTAATAAAATATATTTTTCAGAACTGTTTTTATTGTATTATGGACACATTGTGGTCAATCTGAAGTTAGAAATACAATTTTTAATTGTATTGGTTCACGTCCCCGGTTCCTAGTCAATAGCAAATAACTTATTTTTGTCTGGTTTTTTTTTTTTAGTAGTGAAATATGTGAGGTTAAAAAATACTTCAAAAATACTTTTCATATTTAGAAGCTACATCTGTTCCAGGATGACAAGAAAACCTACATATATACATTTATTTGCTCTTCAACCTACAGGAGTTTAGCCCCGCCCACTCATGCTCAAGTTATAAGGAGTGTTTCAGCCCGCAATAACTTTATTAAAAACCTTTTCACACTTTTTTTCTGTGCAAAAGTCAAAACCCCTCATATTTTTATATTTACTAGTGAAGTGGTGTGATAGCGGTTCCTGTTTCCTGTCAGTCTCAAACAGATTGATACAAGGTTCTAGATAAAGGGGTTCCAGCCACTCAGCATTCAGCATCAGCAGCAAATGAGTCACCTGATCATCTGGAATCATCTGCACCTGTTTCTTCACTGCTTCATGTCTTAAGTTAAAGCCTTTGTTCTGATTGGAGGTTCAGACGTAGATCACTGTGTGGATTAACCAACACAGAACTATCAAACTGCTCAGGTACAGAGACTGGACTGAACATGAGAGACAACAACACTGTCCTTCAGGAAGATCTGGAGAACTGTTTCTCAACAAGACATTAAAAATCAAGAGGATCAGAAGCAGCAGATGAAATGAGGGCTGGATCAAATTTTTGCACAGGACAGTATATGAGTGTCAAAGAAAGAGGCCTGTTTAATTCAGAGATATTCTGGAAAACAGTGTTAGGATGTTTCAATTTCAGGCTCAAAACATGGAAGGGAAAAATGAAAATAGGAAAATGGGAAAATGGCCTCTTCTGAATTTGTCCATGTGACCTGATAAACGTGTCTCAAATATTATTTTTAATAGCAGTGGAGCTGATTGACACTTAGACTTGCTTTAAAATCTGTTTTCCTGTGGAGCCCTGTAGCGTTCAACACGTCTTTAACGAGCATGTCACTTCGAAACAAGAGGAAAAATAAAGAGACAAGATCTGAAATGCCAGAGGGCTTGATTGGTGACCTGACTATCTTACTGCCGTTCTGTAAATCTGCCCCATCTTTTCTCATCTGCCTCTGTCTCCTCAGTTACCGGTGGGTAAAGGACGAGGAGGTGTTCGGAGAAGAGTCGTCTAGTTCTGGGACCATCATAGGAAATGAGGATGAAGATCTCAAGTTCTACCAGGGGAAATATCGCTGCTACGCCTCAAACGTGCTGGGAACGGCCGTATCCGATCTGATCGAGCTCATCACGGAGCGTGAGTCCCATGAGCTGTCGACCATTTATTCTCTAAACCTTCAGTCTGTATGGATTTAAAGATATGTACATAATCCTCTCTCAACTGACTGTAGACATCCGATCCACGGTAGAACCATAAAATTCTCCTGAATCCACATTATTTATTCAGTTTATTTTTTGGCTGTAACCGTACAGATCTATACAGGAGAATAGGGTTCTAAAAGGGACACCATCATCCCAGAGCCCTTACTTTAACAGCCCAGCGCCATCTGCTGGACAACAAAGGATTTTTCTAGCATGCAGTAGATATACGGTTTGACAGGGACTAGTTTGAGAGGTTTTAGCTCAACATGTGGTTTCAGGTCCAGATCCAAAGATACAACTGTAGCTCCTCACATGAAGTCACAGTCAGGCTTCTCTCTGCAGTGAAACTAATAACCAAACCAGTGCAGAATTACAGCGCTGTACCATGACTCATAAGTGCTTCAGATTTAGAGTGACTTAGCTGACACAGCCTTCCTGTTGCCAAGACAACCATTGCTCGGTTACAAGGCAAGGATGATGTAATCTGGTTGTCTGTGTAGCGAAGGCTGTTTTCAGTCAAGTGTTGAAAAAAAGCTTTAATCTGACCAACGAAATTCAGTCTGAACCAGCTGTTAAATCAAAAAGTTAGTCGGAACTGGCTGGAGATCCAAAAAAGTCTGTCTGAACCAGCTGGAGATCCACAAAATTCAGCCTGAACCAACTGGAGATCCACAAAATTCAGCCTGAACCACCTGGAGATCCACAGAATTCAGCCTGAACCAACTGGAGATCCACAGAATTCAGCCTGAACCACCTGGAGATCCACAGAATTCAGCCTGAACCAACTGGAGATCCACAAAATTCAGCCTGAACCAACTGTAGACACTGTAAATTGTGTCTGACTGGCTGTAGACCCAAAATATTTTGTCAGAATCAACTGTGGAACCAGAAATTCTCTCTTAACCAACTGACCAACAAAATTCTCTCTGAATCAGTTAAGACCCAATAAACACATCTGAACCCGACTGTAGATCCACGAGCAATGAACAAACTGTCCATCCAAAAAAATTATTTCTGATTTCTGAAAAGAAATCTTTGGCACAAAATTCTGTCTAAACACATCCTGTTGGGGCATCAACAGCACAGTGGATTTATTGGTTTTATTTTTGGTTTGGATCTGTTTCCAGTGCAATGTTCAGGCGTCATGTTTGTGTCCCACAGCCACCCCGGTCTTGCCAAAAGAAAGGAGGGTACGTAAGGTGGTGAATGAGGGCGAGGCCGTGGTTCTCCTCTGCAATCCTCCTAAAAGCTCAGTCGTTCCCTACATTTACTGGATGGACAGAAGTGAGTTTAACTGCACCTCATATTTCCGTTCCCGTTTCCATTTCAACGATTCTTTCCTCAGACTGGGCAGAAGTGCCTTGATCTTACGGCTCGTTGGTGATTAATCTGCCCCATTGGCCTCACAGCTGCCTCGTCTTTCCTCAGAAATGTTTCATGTAGATCAGAGTGAGCGTGTCACCATTGGTCTGGATGGCAACCTGTACTTCGCCAACGTTCTGGTTAGTGACACCAGAGACGATTACACCTGCAACGCCCAGTACATCCCTGCCAGAACCATTTTACCCAAGGAGCCCATCATTCTGTCTGTCACCCAATGTGAGTACCCGACTTACATCTTTCTAAAACCATCCCATCAGATAATCCACCACCTATTATACTCCTGCGTCCATAATCCAAGATGCGCCTACTTTCATTTGCTACAGTGCCTGATCAAACCAGCCCGTTTCTTCTTCTGCTTCATAGCCAGCTTTGAGACAGATGGTCAGCCAGACGGTCATAGAAGTGTGCCTGCTTTCTTTTAGAGAGGGATTAGCGGGTTGTTGCACTTAGATCTTCACTTTAATCTTGGATATTATCCAACATGGCAGCAGGTGGTCATGAAGGGTATGCATCTTCAGCTCTCCTTAAGATGTTGGTGGTTGTTTAATACTCAGATTCCTCGTTTTATTGGTGCCTGAACAAACAAGTTCATTAACATTTGCACCAGAGTAGAAGCTTCAAAGCATTTTGACACAAAGACAAAAAAAATAAAAATAACGACAAGCTTGATAGAAGTGTGTTTGTTCCTTTTCATGCCAAGAGCTCTTTGTATTTGCCATCTGACTGGTCTGTGCAAAAGTCTTGGCCCTCCTCATTTCTTTAGATTGTAAGGAATCAGCTTGTTGGTGCAAAAATACTTTTTATTTCTGGCAGACGGTCTGATATTCATCAGATTGAGGATTAATGTGAAGAAACAGGAACAAATGTCTTAGTGCTCCAGGCTGCAAACTGTCTATAACTGACACCAGGTTCTAGATAAAGGGGTGCTCCATTCAGACTGAAAATGAGAGATCTGGATACATTAACAACACATTAAAATATACAGTCTGGAAGCAAAGAGTGAAGACATGAGGGGATCAAGACTGTGCTGCCAGTGGGCCATTTTTTTTTTTTTTTTATGTTTAAAGAGTTTATTAAAAAGAAGTTTCTGTTGGTGAAGTCACATCCACATACAGATATGTTAGGGAAAAAATTAACTCCCAATAATTGTAAATAAATATAATAATACATTTGTAAATAAATGATATACAGCACAGCAAAGGTTGTAGGCAGGTGTGAAAAATGCTGTAAACAGAACGCTTTCAGAAATATCAATAATGATCATTTATTTTGATCAATTTACAAAATGCAAAGTGAGGAACAAAAGAAAAATCTAAATCAGATCAATATCTGGTGTGACCACCCTTTGCCTTCAGAGCAGCATCAGTTCTTCTAGGAACACTCGCACACAGTCAGGGATTCTGTAGGATTATAGTCGGTGTCTGATCAACCAGTTTTACCAAACAGGTACTGGTGATCATCAACGTCACACGGAGGAGAAACACAGTCATGTTTGGAACGACCGACCGGCCGAGTTCCTTCAGAAACTGTGTGCAATTGTGGTCCCACCAAATATTGATCTGATTTAGATTCTCTTTTGTTCATTCACTGCATTTTGTTGATTGATGAAGATAAATGATCAACACTTCCATTTCTGAAAGCGTTCTGTTTACAGCATTTTACACACCTGCCTAAAACTTCTGCACAGTGCTGTAGATAGATAGACAGATCAGACAGACAGATAGATAGGGAGATCAAACAGACAGAAATCAGACGGACGGACAGATAGATAGATAGATAGATAGATAGATCAAACAGACAGACAGGTCAGATGGACGATAAATAGGTCAGACAGACAAACAGATAGATAGGTCAGATAACTAGACAGACAGAAAGATTGGAACCCCAGACGGATAGATAGATAGATAGATAGATAGATAGATATCAATTATCAATTAGTGATCTAAGCTCTGCCTATATATATATATATATATATATATATTATATATATATATATATATATATATATATATATATATATATATATATTTTTTTTTTTTGGTCCTGCAGCTCCCCCTACTGGACAAAATAGTTTAAAAAACTTTCTCCATTAAAAGAATCATTCCTGTAAAGCTGGCTTTTTAATGCTTTTTTATATTTTCATTGATCAGGATTGAACATCTCAGTAATAAAATCTGTCCATTGCTTGTCTGAGATGTCTGTGCTGTACCCCCGGCCGAGGAGCCGCGGACGAACCTCCTGGATGTTATTTATGCAGCGACCGCTCAAGCGTTCACAGCCAGGAGCCAATGTCTGTCTGCCAGACGAGCTGTAGGCCTTCTATGCTTGATTTGACACCAACAATAGGAGAGAAACCCTGTTTTGCTGCAGATCCTGCCAACAAGCAGCTGCTCCTGAGCCGCTCCATCACCAGCGAGCATGTGCTGAGAAGCTTTTTGTACATTAGCTGGCAAAGCTTCTGGGCCTCGGGCGCCGATCCTCACAACCAGGAAATGTTTTTAATGAAAAGAAAACACAGGCAAGTCACGTAGGAGAGTCAAATACAATAAAATAGCTTTTACGTGCTGAAGAGTGAGAAAGGGGTGAGACTGTAGAAGAAATTATACTTTTGGGATGTTCTGATGTGACGTACGTGGTCAGAACCGAAAGATCAGGAAACATGATAGCAGCTTTTTAAAAAATCCCAACACAGTATCACACTGTGTTTGAGACGGTCGTGAGACCAGCTATGTTACACGTGTTGGAGACGGTCTTCGTGGGAGACGTCCTGCAAACTTTCCCTTTCACTCTCGCTGGTCCCCATCTGTCACTCTTCTCCACCCATTCCAACCTGCCTGCACTCTCTTCTTCTCCTCTCTTTCACACTCGCCGTTACTCTGAACTGTCCACGTTGTCCCTTTTCATTGACTCTGTCCATTTTTTCTTTTTGAAGCGAACATGGTGCTGACACACAGACCGCCCCGTCTGCACAAGCCGGAAGGTGATCACAGTTACTACCTTGCCCTGCGAGGACAGGCGTTGACGCTGGAGTGTATCCCCCACGGCCTGTAAGTGCAGCACCCAGGACGGGACGGTCCTCCTGTTGACATTTGGTGAAAGTGAAAGTGACTATCTGTCATTGTGAACACAGTGAACCACAACCAAACATCCTCTGCATTTCACAACAGCTGCCCTGAGGTACCCTTGAGCAATGTACTCTCCCCATCACTGCTCCCCGGGCTTTCAACAGCTGCCCCCTGCTGCACGGCTGTGTGGGTAAAATACAGAGGTGTAATTTCGTTGTGGTTTACTGTTTCACCTGTGATGAGAATAGTCACTTTCACTTTGTATCAACCGAATTCACCCGCAGACACCAAACCACTGATCTCCCACTTCCGTCCCATTTCGTTTTAATGATGATCTTCTCTGTGTCCCAAATTCGTCCCCTCCAGCCCCACCCCCAGTGTCTCCTGGAAGAGGAAGGACGGTTCTCTGATTCCTCACCAATACACCAAGCTGAGCTACGGTCGCTGGCTCCGCTTTGAGAAGATTTTAGAGATCGATGATGGAGAATATTCCTGCACTGCCAGCAACTCTGAAGGATCCATAACGCACATCTACCATGTTACAGTGGAAGGTGATCTCACACACACACACACACACACACACACACACACGTTCCAGTGCTCTGTTCCTGTGAAAAGCACCTGAAAATTCAGTCCGCAGCAGGAATCTCTTATTTTAGGGAACCAAGTGAGAAACAATCCAGAAGACACACAACTAAAGGTTCCTTTACTGTCTTCAGCAACAAAGTACAAAGTGAGAAGACAATGTTTCTTCATGGACCAACATAAAACAGCATGATATAAAAATCCAGATCGCTTCTATTTTATTCAAATATTTTCCTTTTAATATTTTTAACTTTCCTTTTCTTTGGATTCTTGCTTCGTTATTTTTTATTCCATTTAATTCTTAGAAATGCTATTTTCTTCTTCCGTGTCTTCACACAGTCTTTAGAGGGACTCAGGGACACATTGTACTGTAGGAAGTTTATCTGTGTATAAATAAACTGCTTTATTTATACAGTCTGGAATACTGTACAATATAAAACAGTGCAAAATCCTCCCTGTCCTGAACACTCCAGTGTTTGTCCTCTTCGTCCCACAGCCGTCTCTTTTTATCATCAAACCAGGAGGTGAAGGTTCCTCCCTCCTTCTCCTCCTGTTGTCCCGATGTTATTTAGAGGTGAATGTTGTTTATTTCTCTCCAGCCGCGCCGTACTGGAATAAACAACCTCAGAACCTGCGCTACGCTCCTGGAGAGACGGTGCGACTGGACTGCCAGGCTGAGGGCATCCCAACCCCTAAAATCAGCTGGAAGATCAACGGGGTTCCTATCTTAGGTACACACACACACACACACACACACACACACACAATGAACAATGAAATTCTGGGCCTAGCCCACACAGTGAATTTGTCCAAACACAGCAGTAGTGAACACACACACTCCAGAAGAAGTGTTGGGGACGGTACCTTGCTCCAGGATACCTCAGGATAAGGTCTTCCGATCATGAGGGGATGTACGGAACCCCAAGGCCACCATTGCCCCACACACATCTAGAGCTAAAACCCATCGTCTAGTAAAAACCCATCCTTGCAGCGAGTAAAAGTGCAAAAATTACATCTACTTAAGTACAGAGTAATTCAGAGTTCTGCAGAAGAACATCCACCCACCATCTGTCATTACAGGACCTGAAGCTGCGTTAGACCCTGTACTCTTTCGCAGGATCAGTTAGATCTGAAATAAAGCCCTTAAGCTCCACTGGGAGGTTCAGAGACTGCTTTTAATGAACTAAAATCGAATTAATTAATCTTATAATCAAGTAGAATTAAAAGTAATATTTTGTAAAAACAGCCCAGATTGATCAAATCAAATTATTCCCTAAAAACCAACCCAAAATCTGATGATGGATGTGTTCTTGCTCACCTGATCCAAATAAACACTCTCTATTCCATTGCATCATTCAGTAAAATCTGATTGAGGATGTTAATAATGTCGTATTTCTCCTCCAGTACACACGGCGCTCCTCCGTCATGGAGAGAAAATGTTGAGCAAGCTCTGAGACCTGAACTGACACCATGTCTTTGAGAGGAAGCACAATGAGGGATGCATTTTATGATATCTGCTCACAAAATCCTCCACAGACCTTTCTCTCATGGTGCTCAACCTTGTTCTGATCGATCTCTGCTCCTCGTTAATTGGTTAATTATTCCAATTAGCTGGACTAATGAAGGAGTTCTCAAGGACTGTGACCATAAAACAGCTGTAAATATGTCATTTGTAATTTGCGTGTGTGTGTGTGTGTGTGTGTGTGTGTGTGTGTGTGTGTGTGTGTGTGTGTGTGTGTGTGTAGAAACGGATGAAGAGCCTAGGCGACAGGTTTCCGGTGGGACTTTGATTCTGACCAATGTTCGCCCCAGTGACACTGCAGTGTATCAGTGCCAAGCCTCCAACTCACATGGAACCAGAATGATCAACAGCTACATCCATGTTGTCGGTCAGTCACCATCTACAGCCTTGGAGATCTGATCCACACTGAGATCTACAGACACTACACTGAGATCTGTAGACACCACACTAAGATCTGTAGACACCACACTAAGATCTGTAGACTCCACACTGAGATCTGTAGACTCCACACTGAGATCCTGTAGACTCCACACTGAGATCTGTAGACTCCACACTAAGATCTACAGACACCACACTGAGATCTACAGACACTACAGTGAGATCTGTAGACACTACAGTGAGATCTGTAGACACTACAGTGAGATCTGTAGACACCACACTAAGATCTGTAGACACCACACTAAGATCTACAGACTCCACACTAAGATCTACAGACTCCACACTGAGATCTGTAGACTCCACACTGAGATCTGTAGACTCCACACTGAGATCTGTAGACTCCACACTGAGATCTGTAGACTCCACACTGAGATCTGTAGACTCCACACTGAGATCTGGGCTCTTTAGATCTACAGACACCACACTGAGATCTACAGACACCACACTAAGATCTGTAGACTCCCACACTAGAATCTGTAGACACCACTATGGGAGTCTACAGACACTGGTAGAGATCTGTAAACACCACACTGAGATCTACAGACACTACACTGAGATCTACAGACACTACACTGAGATCTACAGACACTACACTGAGATCTACAGACACTACACTAAGATCTACAGACACTACATTGAGATCTACAGACACTAAACTAAGATCACAGACACTAAACTAAGATCTACAGACACTTTACATTGAGATCTACAGACACCACAGTGAGATCTGTAAACACCACACAGATCTACGAACTACATAGAATCTACAGACACTACACTGAGATCTACAGACACTACACTGAGATCTACAGACACTAAACTAAGATCTACAGACACATTGAATCTACAGACACTAAACTAAAGATCTACAGACACTAAACTAGTCTACAGACACTACATTGAGATCTACAGACACTAAACTAAGATCTACAGACACTACACGGAGATCTACAGACACTACATTGAGATCTACAGACATAGCACTAAGATCTATAGACATCACTCTGAAATCTATCGACATTAAACTGAGATCTATAGGTGCTACACTGAGATCTACAGACATCACGCTGAACTGTGAGTTCTGTAGACACTTCACTGAGCTGTACAGAAGCTGGTTTCTCATCACGTCTCCCTCTCTCAGAGCTCCCCCCTCAGATCCTGACGAAGGATGAGATGGTGTACAGGCTGGTGGAGGGCAGCACTGCTTGGCTCCACTGCAGCACCTTTGGTTCTCCGCGGCCGCAGATCAGCTGGTGAGAGATTTTTTTCGTAAGAGTTTAACATTTGAGCTCGCTCTGCTCTATATTATCTCTATATAAATAAAGCATTTTTAATTGTTCTGATTACAACAATCATTTTACTTATGATCTTTACAAACGAGCTTTTCAGATCTGTTGTTCAAGACTGAATTAGCAATGATTTTGCTTTTCAGGGAAGGTGAATCCTTTGGACCGGCTCTGTCCCACCCTAAAATGTCCCAGTTGACCAACGGCACGCTGCTGATTGTCAACGCCAGCCGAGAGGACATAGGGTCCTATTCTTGCTCAGTGATGCAGTCCAACCTGTCCATCACCGCCCATCTGGAGGTGCTGAGTAAGTGAGGAGATGCAGCTACACCTCAAAACAAATCAATATTCCAGGTCCAGACCTCCAAACCTGCTCCTTCTAACACCATTTGATTAAATTAACTTCTAAAACAAGTAAAAAGTGAATGTTTCCTGTCAGACTGTTCTGGCCTTTGTCAGATCGAGTCGAAATAATAAAATAAACGAGAACAAATGCTTTAGTGCTCCAGGCTGCAAAGTCTCTAAAGGTTCTAGATAAAGGGGTTCCAGCCACTCAGTGTTCAGCATCAGCGGTAAACTAATCATCTGGAATCATCTGCACCTGGTTCTTCACTGCTTCATGTCCTAAATTAGACGCTTTGTTCTGCTTGAAGGTTCAGACGTAGATCACTGTGTGGATTAACCAACACAGAACTATCAAACTGCTCAGGTACAGAGACTGGACTGAACATGAGAGACAACAACACTGTCCTTCAGGAAGATCTGGAGAACTGTTCCTCAACAAGACGTTAAAAACACCAGGAAGGGAGCAAAATATGAAAAACTGAGAGCTCAAGACTGTTAAACTCTCCATCTCCAGAAACACAGCTGGCTTTGCTCTCTAGGATGTTTTGTGGTTCAGCCTTTCCTCCATCACTCAGAGTGATCCTAGACAGGCTGAGGGTTCTAGAAGTAGCTCCATTTGAGTCCGTGATGAAACCTTTAACCCCGAGTCTCTCCAGGGTCTCTCCCAGTCTGTAGTCTATGTTTTGGATACGGACATCTGATTAATACCTTGATTGTCTGTAACAGAACTGAAGGTCTGTGCTCTCCAAGGATTTCCCCCTGTGCAATGAAATGAGGAAAAAAGGAACATCTTGCTCTTCACTCAAATCAGGATCATGTCTCCAAAGGTTTTTTTTAGCACAATAGAAGAATGTGGTGTAAATTAATCCATAGAGATCAATAGGGACTAACGTGATCCTACTTCTTTTTTCTTTCCAGATAAAACCAAAATTATAAATCCTCCGCAGGACCTTCAAGTTCTCCGTGGTCATTCTGGAGTTTTGTGGTGCCAGTTCATTGTGGACCAACAGCTTCAGGAACCAACTGTCCAGTGGCGGAAAGGCAGCCAAAAAATCATGGAATCGTCGCCGGATGACAAGTAGTTTTTCAGTTTTCTCTCCCCAAACACAAAAAAACATCACCTGGCTGTGGAGCAGGGCTTTAGATATTCTGGCTCCTCCTCAATCAAGTCTTAGCTGTCCCTGATTAGGGGAGGAGCCTCATTATAGTAAACATAAAAGTCTTTCCTATAGTGCAATGAGCAGCCTGGGAGGGTGACCATCTTTTGGCTTGTCCAATTTGCAGGTACACAATGTTTGAGAACGGTTCTCTCAAAATTACGGATGTCAAGCAGGAAGACATGGGACCCTACAGCTGTGAGGTCATCAGTGAACTTGACGTGGCAAAGGCCTACGGGTCCATCACCGTGATAGGTGAGTCACAAACGAGTGAGTGAGTGAGTCAGAGAGTGAGAGTGAACCATAGAAATCTGTATGAGAGCTGAGCCTCATTTTCTGTTTTTTTTTTCTAGATAAACCAGACCCTCCTCAGGGTGTTGAGCTCTCTGAGAAGAGCAGCCACAGTGTCACTGTCTCCTGGACCGCAGGCAACGAAAACAACAGCCCTGTGTTCGGTAATTCAACAGAATATCTCCATCAACTCATTACAGAATAAACATTCACTTCAGTCAGAATGATCTCGAGCTGTGAAGAATTCAAATCGGTGCTTAAAGCGAATCTTTACATTTTGCTACAATAAAGCATAAAAAATTTTTAAATTGAGTAAATAAACAGTAATTAAAGTATTTCTGAAGTCATTTGAATAGGAACTCATTTACACACACAATAAAACTAAAGATAAGGTCTGTTTATCATGCAGGGAAAGAATGCAAAGGGAAGCATTTCTTTACAGAAGATGAAAAATATATGGAATAAATAAGAGGTCGTTAATGATACTGAAGATATATGCATCCCCAGAGCTGATGATAATATCTGCCTGTCCCGCTCTGTGGTCCTGTAGAGTATGTGATAGAGGCGAGGGAGGATGTACAGTCAGAGGCAGGCGACTGGAGGGAGGTGGAGCGAGTTTCTGAGGAAGTTACCCAGACTGAGATTCCTCTGCTGCCTTTCTGCACCTACCGCTTCAGAGTGGCAGCTATTAACGACGTCGGGACCAGCCGCTTCAGCCTGCCGTCGGAACACTACACCACACCTCCTGCAAGTAGGTTACCATGGCAACCATACACTCCCTGGCAATCATGTTACCGTCAAGACCACACGCCACACCCCAAGAGTACATCGCCATGGCAAGCGTACACCACCACCTATGCAAGAATGTTTCCATGACAACCATATTCCACATCCAAACAACTATGTCACCATGACAACCACAATCTGCTGCCTCTGCAAATGCATTACCATGCCAACCATATACCTCGGCCACACAAGTGTATTGTCGTGCTACCTTCGCAAGTACATTACCATGACAACCATATGCCACACCACATATACCGCAAGTATGTCACCATGACAACAAAACCCTGCATCTTTGCCAGTATGCACCCATGGCACTCGCTAAAGCTATGTTACCATGGCAACCATGCACCACACCTAACACAAGTGGGTTAACAGGGCAACACACACACACCCAGTACACCACCATCCCAACCATGCACCACGTCTACAATTAAGTTAACATGGCAACCATACACCACACCCCCTGTAAATTTATTACCATGACAACCATACACCAAATGTTACCATTACATCCATATACCAACCTTCTGCATGTATGTTACCATGACAACCATACAGCACACTCGCTAGCATGTCTGTTACAAATGTGGTGCTGCATCAATGACGAGTGTGATTTCTGCTGCTCTGTACAGAACCCGATTTTAACCCAGAAACCGTGAGGAGTGAGTCCACCGACCCGGACAGCATGATCATCACATGGCAGGTATGCAGACACAGTACAGCTCCATATACATCAGTGTCTCAACCAGTCCTAACGAAACCCTCCAAACCCCTTTACAGGAGTAAAGAGTTCTGTTCACTGTAGTGAATTTACAATTTATTCTCCTCCTCATGCCTTTCTGTTGTGTGTCCCCTCTTCCATGTTCCACTGAACCATCAATGGAACAGTGGTTCCTCCAAAGTGGAGGAAATGTGGGCTGTTTAACCAAAGAACGGGTTCCTTCTTGGTGGAAAAGGCCCCTCAGAGACCTCAATCATAAGAAAGGGCTTCATTATGATGATGCTTTGGTTTTGCCTTTCAGGAGATGGAGCGGAAGCACCATAACGGGCCTGGTTTTAAGTACAAGGTGGAGTGGCGTGAATCGACCAGCCACGACTCACACTGGAAAGTCGCCTATGTGTCTCATCCACCGTTCATCGTCAACAAAACCGGCGCCTTCAACGCCTTCGAGATCAAGGTGCAGGCGGCCAATGAGATCGGGGAAGCTCCCAGGCCTGTCTCTGCCATCGGCCATTCAGGAGAAGACAGTACGTTTCTCTGAAAAAAGGTTGAATTTACAAGTTAGCAGCTAAGGTTGTATGCAATCAAATCCTCACATCAATCGAGTAGCTCTCCAGTGGCTGTTACTGTAGCCAAGGGGGATAAAGGCCCTTCATTTGAGCAGAAACATGGGTCTACAAACGTGTGGACATGCAGCAGTAAATCAGTTATTCATCACGAAACGGTCATAATTATCAATTATACACTGTAAATATGTGTTTACTGTACGTTTATCTCCCCTGATGATGCTTTTTGTCCTCTTTCCACCTTTCTTTTCACTCCCCACCAACCAGAGCCACTGGAGCCCCCTACTGGAATTAAAGTGACTGAGCTGGACAGCACGACTGTCTCCGTTTCATGGATTCCAGTCTCTAGACAGTCCGTACGTGGACTCCTGAAAGGTTATAAGGTACGTCAGCGTGTTCTTAAAGCAGCCAATCAGAGTCATACTGGTGCTAGATACTCACACAAAGTGCCACTTTATCAGAAACACCCACTATTGTGCTTCCAATCACTGGCCACTTTATCAGAAACACCCCTTTCTACTCACTGGCTTAGAAACCAAACTTAAACTGATAAAGTTATTATATTGCATACATGTGTGTGTGTGTGTGTGTGTGTGTGTGTGCAGATACATCTACACAGACTGGGCCCTAAAGGTAGCCATGAGCACCGAGGGAAAAGGAAGAGAGAGCTGGCCAGCAGGCTCAGGCAGGGAGAGGCTGCCAGCAGACTGATTGTGGTCCATGGAGACAAAAAAGAGGAGCTTCTCGGTGGTCTGGAGCTTTATTCTGATTACCGCCTGTCAGTCACTGCCTTCAACAGCAAAGGGGAGGGGCCTCACTCTGAGCCCACTCACTTCAGCACACCTGAGGGAGGTGAGACGCATCAGAACCAGAACCTCATATCTTCACATTATTGACTGAGTGTTCTTGTAAAGACACTTTTGGAGCAAAAGTGAATCAGAATGTGATCATGAACATTGATTTCAGTCGGTTGGACTTGTCTGTGTCACCATCCATGCTGTCCAGTTTTTCACTCCCTGGTTCCTCTTGGTTGCAGCCCCTGGACCGCCTTCCTTCCACAAGATTGACAGTCGATCAGAGAGTGAGCTCACGCTCTACTGGGAACCACCACACAAGACCAACGGAGTTCTCCGAGGATACATTCTGCAGTACCAAGAGTGTACGTCCCTCCTGCAGCTCCTCCAGTGGGACACAGAACGGTTCAATCAGGAACAGACCAAAATAACGTTAAAGCTCGATGGCCACTTTATTAGAAACACCTTGTACTTCCTCACTGCCACTTTATTACAAACACCTACTTCAAGGTTCTACTTACTGGCCAGTTTATTAGAAACACCCACCTTCTACTTACATACTGACCACTTTATTAGAAACACCTAATTAGGGCTTCCACTTACTGGCCACTTTATTAGAAACACCCTTGGGCAGCAGTACACTGGCCACTTTATCAGAAACAATATATTTGTGCTCACAGTGTACTCACTGCCACTTTATTAGAAACACCTACTTCAAGGTTCTACTCACTGGCCAGTTTATTAGAAACACCCACCTTCTACTTCCACGCTGGCCACTTTATCAGAAACGATAGGCTTGTGCTTCTACATATTGGCCAGTTTATTTGAAACCCCTACTGTGTGTATGAATTCAGTGGCCACTTTATCAGAAACAGCTGTTTTGTGCATTGATGGTTCTGTTTGGGTGTTTCTCCACATTCGGTTCCGTAGTTGTGGAGAACAGTTCCACCACCCTGCAGTCGGTTCGCATCGACGACCCTGAAGCCACTCACTTCACTCTGAGCCAGCTGGACCCTCGGGGCCGATACTTCTTCAGCCTGAGGGCCTTCACGGCTGTGGGAGAGGGCGAGGACGCCAAAGTGAACAGCAGCACGTTACTGGATGGAGGTGAATCTGCACGTTTCTACTGACCTCACCTTCATTACAGCCTCGGCTCCGTACGAAGGACGGGATTGAAATACTTCATTTGGAAAGAATCTGACGGTGAAAAGCGCATGAAGAAGCTCATTTAAATTTAATTCTTGGATGAAAAGTTTTTTCATTTAAGGTGGATTATCACTACTGACTAACCAGCGGTTCGCTTTGTTTCCTGATTGGACGAATAAAAATCCGTTTTCACAGCCGCAGTAATCACTATTTTAGAGGGCTGAAGGGTGTTTTACCGTTTTAATGATCTAATTAAATTTAATTCTTCTTTAATATCTGATATTTTGAAATCTACTGAGTATTAAAAAGTATATGGAGAAGAGTTTTTGTGGACCGTGTGTGTTTGTGTGGAGGGTCGATGTAAATCGACAAATTTAAATGACAATTAGTCACTTTCCCTTCACTTTATTTATGTAAATATATATATATATATATATATATAATGTGTGTGTGTGTGTGTGTGTATATTCTGAATGTTTGATATAATTCAACACAGTCAGTCATTATTGTAGATTTTTTAATGAATTTTATTCTCTCGTTCAGAACCGCCCTCCTCTGTAAACGCCACTGTAGGAGAAAGGTCTGTTAACCTGAGTTGGGTTCCGGGTCACAGACACCGGAACATGGGCTTCACCATCCACTACCTGAGGAAGAGCGGTGAGGGGATTATTAACACTGCACCACATTCAAAACCCCACACACATTATTAACACTGCGTCACATTCAGTCATTTTCACTTTTATTTTTGCCATCTGAACGGGACCTTTTTTGTCATTGTGAGTAATGTCTGTAAATGTGTTTATTCCATTTGTTGACATTTTTATATATTATTTTATATATTATTTTATGTATTAATTCATATATTATTTTTAGATTATTTTATATATTATTTTATGTATTATTTCATATATTATTTTATGTATTAATTCATATATTATTTTATGTATTATTTTAAATATTATTTTTATTTATTATTCAATATTTTATTTTATATAATATTTTTAGAT
>CM029385.1:23777154-23879654 GCA_017165825.1 Hepsetus odoe | reverse complement strand
CATTTAAACGTAATATTTCTCTTCATGATACCGCTGTAAAATTGTGACTTTATTCTTTTTGAAACGTTCAGATCTGAGGAAAGGGAAACATGGTCCCAATCAAGCAAAATAATCTGAATGTAAGTAAAATTATTACATGATTTTCATTTTTAAATCAACTCAAATGATGATTTTTCAGATTTTATTGCTTCTTCATTGAGCAAAATTTTTTTCTTAATGAAGCGAAATGATCCGGATCATATCAAGTATCAAATATCCGCATTACTCTTGGGAGAAAAAAATAAAAAGCTAAATTTAGCTGCCATTTTCTGCAATAAAACATATTTGCTCAAAAATGAAGCCAAAAACTGCGGGATTAGGTTTCAGTCTGGTGATGTTTCTGATCAGAGCTGGATATCTGCCGGATCCGAGACGGTTCTCATGCTTCCTTTTTGCAGTGAAGCCGAAGCCTTAATCAATAATCAGTCTCTGATGCAAGAACGCATCCAGATCATCACGACCCCACGGTAGCACCGCGTCACTTCGCCGTTTATCAGCGCAGCGTGAAATTAGGACTTTTTATTTTTTTGGAAATCATGTAAAATGTTACTGAGGGCCATGTCATTACCTCCTCCCTCCCTCCCTCCCTCCTCTTTCACTCCATCACTTGTTGTCATTTTTATTCTTGCAAACCGGCCGGTTTTGGGGGTTTGTTCGGTTGAGGACGTTTTTGTGAGACATGATGGGAAGAGAGGGTGAGAAAAACTGGGCGGAGGACAAAAAGGGAGGAAAGGAAGACTAAACAGGGAAAGAGTGAAGGAGGAGGAGTAGAGAGAGAAAGTTAAAGCAGTTATGTGCCGGAGGCTGATCAGAAGTTTCATTTGTTCATGATGTCTGTTGAACCTGCTTCTCATTTGATTTTCTCTGATTTTTGGTAAAACGTTTCCGTTCTCGAGGTCACATGACGTCTCCACCTTGACATAAACCTGCAGACACGTTTATGACGCATTATTAACAGGCTACGCTCCGTCATCAGGACGTAACGTAACTTCCTGCTGCTCCCGTCAGGTGTCTCCACAGTGGGGCATCCGTCTCCATTTCTTCCTGTCCTCTGCATCTTCCTCTTTCACACCTGCATGTCCTCTCTCATCCGTAAATCTCCTCTTTGTCCTTCCTCTTCTCCTCTTTCCTGGCAGCCCCATCCATCCAACATCCTTCTGATATTCTCCTCGTCTCTCCTCTGGACAACCACAGTCTTGCTTGTCCCACTTTGTCTCCATGTAGTCCATTTCGGGACCAACCAAATTTGAATCTCACTTCTTCAGCTGACATAAAAGACTTGGAAAACGAGCCTTTTTTATTGAAAATTTTCAAATGTATAGCTTTAAAAGTATCTGGAGCACAGTTCCGAGGTTTTTGCATGAAGGAAACCGATCTATAAACGTTATAAACACGTGGGTTTATGTCAGACTCAAGCAGGTGTCATGTAGCCTGAACGCTTCTATTCAGTAAAGTGTTTTTTTTAGATATTTCCTCATATTTTTATAAACACACTCAATCTATTTTTGTTTCTTACATTTTGTATCTTTTTTTAGACGCTTGTCCGAGTGCCTGCTTTACATGTCTGTCCTTTTAATGCACGATGTTGGCAGGAAACCCAGATCCTTCTCCCCAAACACCGGGCGTCCCATGGTACCCTAATGTACTACAGTGATATTCTATTAATCTCATATGCCTACATGTACAGTATATAATTGTCTGACATTTAAGAATCGTCTTTATAAATGTTTCTCATTTCCAAGCACTGAGAAAGAAAAGAAACTTCAGGACTCATAGATATATATGTGTGTGTGTGTGTGTGTGTGTGTGTGTGTGTATCATCGCTGTATTGTCATCCAGAGGGTGTTACGTATCAGAGTAGCGTGTTTGTTGCAAGAAACCTCCAAAAAGTCAATTTAACAGCAGCGGCGGAGCTCCGTTTCCTGCTTTTTTGTGCTTTTGCTGAATCAGAAAGCTGCGCTGGAGCAACTAACCGCATGAGAGGCCGTGGCCGTGTGTGCGTTTCAGGTCGTGCCTGTTTTTTAACCCCTTAGTGCTGAAACCCTGACGAGATGCCTTACAGAACTTTCTTCCTCCTCCTTTTTTTGTCGCACACCGAGTGTCTTTCTGCACCTGTCCATCAGACACCACCATCCAGACACTGGAAGATCCCTCGTTAACGAGTCCGCCACTAACGAGCAGCGTCAGTCGTTCCACATCCCCCACCTAAAAACCTCTGCTTAAATCTGGCAACCCAAAACAGTGTTCTCAACCGTGCTCCGAATAATGGCTTAGTTCTAAACAAATTATTATTTAAAAAGAGGGAGATACAGGCTTTTGGTTGGATTTCTAATTCCATTCTTTTTTCTATTTGAAAAAATAGAAGGGTAAAGAAAACAAATCATAGTATAAGTAAATAATTATGTATACTTACTAGCTTTTATAGTTTGTCAAATGATAAACAGATCAATAAAAAGCTCCAAAATCAATAAAAATCCTTCCACTGAAATAAAAACACACTTCCTGTTCTTATAAAATGACTTTTTTTTTTGGCCAAATGATGGAAGTAATTCAATTTCTCCATAAAAAGGTCTCTCCAATCAGTTTTTTTATTCGGACACGTAAGAAATACAGCCGACGAGTCATGAACTGGATGAACTGAGAGAACGGTTTACTGAAATTTTGGGCCAAAAAGAGATTTTAAAGATGAAAAATGAAATCGAAACTCGTGAAAGTGGTCGGATGATTGTTTGTAGCACAGTAAAAGCTCAGCTCTGTGTAAAATTGTAAATTCTCCCATCTTTAAAAAGTATCCGGAGCACGGTTTTGACATTGTGCATGAAGGAACTGGATTTTAGGAGAATCGCTGGAGTCGGTGTGAAACATCTCGTCTGAGTTTGTGGTGTCGGTCGCTTTTGGTTCGGTCTTGTGTCGTTTTGGAGGAACTCATGTCCACCTTCAGAGTCTTCGCTCATTTTTGAATGTAAATAAACCTGAAGATTGTCGTTTAGCATTTCGTTTCGATCCGTTTTCCCCCTTAATGATCTCGCTCTCCTTTTTCTTTTCATACTTTCACTCCTGCTTTTAGTGATCAGGACCATTAGAGCGTTTCTTATTTTCCTCTTTCATACGTTTGATAAGAATTCTAGAGCAGTAGGAACGGACCAGGTGGGAATCCCACTTTGTTTTCTACAAAAAAACAACAAAAAAAAACACCCTCATCTGTACATTTCACGAAAATGTCGAATGAACCAATGCTGAATGAAGTGGAGCAATTTATGCAGTTGGAGAGCGGAGTGATGGGATAGCTCTTACTGTAGGGGGCGCTCTCAGGGCGGGGCTGAGAAAAATGGATTCAAATTTGCAAAATTAAAGGAATAAGCCGCATGTATTCGATTTATTCACAGTGAAATACAGTTTCGTAAAGGGTTGTTTTTTCAAATAGGTTGGAAAAAATGGAAAGGTTTACAAATCTTGTGCTTATAAAAGCTTTTGGGTTTAAAATCGGGTTCCAATTTGCTCATTTCACCACGTCCCAATAGACCAGCAGGTTCACTTAATTTTTTTAAGCCCTTTATGAACCAAGAGCCACGGTGACGACCCACTGCAATCAGATGCATGATGAATATTTAAACATTGATAGATTCAGTCTAAAATAAACAGAAAAAGCATTAAATGTCTATTTTCATATGATGGGAATGTGAGGTGGGTTGCCATCGTGGGATTCTTGGTGCAGTTTTTTTGGCGTAAACCTGAAAATAAGCAGCTCTTTCCTCTCACTTCGCTCTCCAGCCCTCCTTTTCTGGATTATGTTAATATTGTATGTAACCTTCTTCCTATTGCCGCCTTGTTTTTGGAAAATAAACGTTGAAAAAGACAATAAAAAGGCAGAGTACGATAAAAACAATAAAGAAAACCCAACAGCCTCTTTGAGCAGCAGTGTCTCAAGAGACGGAAGTGAGGAGGACACGTTCTGATGGACAGGTCCTCCTGAGACGCAGTGGCTTTTACCTGCTAATTGCATTGTGCTGTATCTAAACACTCAGTAAATAAAATGAAAATACAGAAATAATGCTTCGTATTTATGTGGAGTTTATTTCTCACTTCCTGTTTACAGTTTTGTTACTGCACACGGTAATCAGTGCTTCTCCAACTTTGTCTCCAAACCGTCCAACCTGAGCTGTCCCTCTAAAGTGTGTGCGTTTCAGGTCGGGCCTGTTTTTTAACCCCTTAGTGCTGAAACCCTGACGAGATGCCTTACAGAATTTTCTTCCTCCTCCTTTTTTTGTCGCGCACCGAGTGTCTTTCTGCACCTGTCCATCAGACACCACCATCCAGACACTGGAAGATCCCTCGTTTACGAGTCCGCCACTAACGAGCAGCGTCAGTCGTTCCACATCCACCACCTAAAAACCTCTACTTAAATCTGGCAACCCAAAACAGTGTTCTTAACCGTGCTCCAAATAATGGCTTAGTTATAAACGAATTATTATTTAAAAAGAGGGAGATACAGGCTTTTGGTTGGATTTCTAATTCCATTCTTTTTAGGTAAAGGTAAAGAAAACAAATAATCATAGTATAAGTAAATAATTATGTATATTTACTAGCTTTTATAGTTTGTCAAATGATAAACAGATCAATAAAAAGCTCCAAAATCAATAAAAATCCTTCCACTGAAATAAAAACACACTTCCTGTTCTTATAAAATGACTTTTTTTGGCCAAATGATGGAATTAATTCAATTTCTCCATACAAATGTCTCTCCAATCAGTTTTATTATTCGGACACGTAAGAAATACAGCCGACGATTCATGAACTGGATGGGACGAGTACCTGAAAATAAGCAGCTCTTTCCTCTCGCTTCGCTCTCCAGCCCTCCTTTTCTGTACTCGTCCCAAATCCCGTCCATCCTCGTCCCTCGTCAGATCTCTGCATCTTTTCATCAGCGCCGTGTAACATAGCTGGTCTGGTAAACTTTCCCTGTCACTCGTTAGTCTTCGTCTTCTGTTCTCTGCATCCTCGTCCTTCACACCGTCCCCCTGCATGTCCTCTCTCACCACATCTATAAACCTCTTCTTTGTCCTTCCTCTTCTCCTCTTTCCTGGCAGCTTCATCTTCAGCATCCTTCTCCCGATATACTCCCTGTCTCTCCTCTGGACACGTCCACACCAGTGCAGTCTCGCATCTTTTACTTTGTCTTCAAACCGTCCAGCCTGAGCTGTCCCTCTAATAAACTCTTCCCTAAACCTGTCTTTTCTCGTCCATCCCAACTCAAATCTCAGCATTTTTAACTTTGACACCTCCAGCTCCGCCTACTGTCTTTTCATCACCGTTTCCAAAGCATATAACATATCTGGTCTCACTACCGTCCTGAAAACCTTCTGTTTCACTCTTGCTAGTCCACCGTCTGCCACGGTAATTGGACCTGGACCCTGGACACAACTGATATCTAGATCCCTGATCTACAGAAAAACAAAGGTTTAAGAACAAACTGTGAGTTTTGGGTCCCTGTCCCCGTCCCAGAACCCTGTCTTCGGGGACGTCTGCATGTGTCTTGTGGAGAATCCCTCCCCTTACGCTGACGTCAGGATGAAAGTTTACAGAAGGACAGACAGCAGTGTATGTCCTCAGTGTGGACAGGTCAGTAATGGTGCTGCTCAAGAGACAAAGGACGAGAGACTCTTCACCGTCAGATTGAAAAGCTTTAATCAGGGCTACAGATTATCAGTTACAGTTACGTCAAGTCATAATCAATCAAGTTCTACAGAACACCGCTTCTCTCAGAGCTCCTCCAGTTAACCAAGATAAGTGGACAGATAACCTGGATTCCTACTGAAACAATATGGCCAAAGGTTTGTGGACACACCAGCTACAAGGGGTGGCAGGCATGGAGGGAGGTTGGAGTGGTGTAGAGTACTCATGACCAACAAGCTTAAATGTTGTCCGCACACTTTTGGCCACATAGTGTGTTTCCATTTTGAATGTCTCTAATACAGAATGTCTAACGTGTTAAACAACGTATCACTGTTTTCCCAAGATTTTTAAGATAATTATCACATAAAATGAATCCTTTTTCAACCCAATCATTAATTACATGCATGAGTCGTGTATAGTATGTAAACCCCCAACAAATCAATTTAACCAAAAAACAAAATGTAAACAAAAACAGTAAATAAAGGAAAAAATGAGTCACCCTGTCTTTTATTTATCTTATCTATGATTGAACCCTCTTCCCTGAAACTAACAAACAATGACAGAGAATGTGCAATCTTTGGACAGAAGTATTGGGACGCCTGTTAATCAATGAATTCAGATGTTTAAGCCCAGGTATATAAAACCAAACCCATAGACGTGCAGTCAGGTTTTCACCCGTTAGTAAAAGGAACGGGTCCTTCTGGGGAACCAAGCCTGGTTCTGTTATAACTGGAACTCGGTCAACTGCAAGAGGTTATATTACAAAATGAAAGCATTTAGGAACTCGGACCCAAAGATCTCAGAACCGAGTGCCGGGCGAACAGAGTGTAAAAGTCGCCAATAACTCTGGACTCCAGACTTCTTCTGGCATTAACCTCGGGACAAAAACAGCACCAGGAGCTTCATGGAACAGGTTTCCAGCTGCTTCTCATCACTAAATGCAATGCCAAGAGTCGGATAGAGGGGTGTGAGGAGCAGTGAAACCATGTTCTGTGGACCAATCATGCTTCTCTGTCTGGAAGTCTGATGAATGAGTCTGGATTTGGCGGAAGCCAGGAGAACGTGACTGCCTGTTCCAGAACCCAGTAGTTTACACTCTTCCATCAGACCCTTTAGTTCCAGTGAAGGAAAACCGAGACATTGTGGAGAATTCAAGAATTTCTGCATCCAGCAAAACCCACAAAGTGACTCACATGATGGAGGAGTTTCGTGTGGAAGACTTCTCGTTCGACATCCGTGTCTGACCTCAAAAATGCTTTTCTGGAATTAAAATCCCAACAAACAGACTTCACACAAGAGTGGAAGCTGTTGTTTCTGTAAAATGGGGACAAACTCCATTTTTGATTGATTTGCAAGACCAGCTATGTTATACGGGTTGGAGGCGGTGATGATAAGACAACCTTGACGTGGCCGAGATTTGTGTTGGGTGTGACGAGGATTAGAAATGAGTATATTAGAGGGACAGCTCAGGTTAGACATTTTGGAGATATGAAGTTTAGAGAAGCAAGGTTGCACTGGTGTGGACGTGTCCAGAGGAGAAACGAGGAGTATATTGGGAGGAGGATGTTGAAGATGGAGCTGCCAGGAAAGAAAAGAAGAGGAAGACCAAAGAAGAGGTTTATGGATGTGGTGAGATAGGACATGCAGGGGGACGGTGTGAAAGAAGAAGATGCAGAGGACAGGAAGAAATGGAAAAGGGTAATTGCTGTGGTGACCCATAAACAGGAGCAGCCGAAAGCAGCAGAAGAAGAAAAGATGGAGAAGGTTACCCAGGTATATAATGGTCAGGGTTAGGATCCCAATACTTTTGTCCATATAATGAAACTTTTAGCAGTGATATTTTTACGGGTATAACTGTTTTTTTACTTTTTTTGAATCTCTTTGGCTTCCACCTCCCTGATTGTCGTCATCTCTGCCAGCGCTCCGGTCGCTGTTTAAGGGAATGAGTTCCGGCTCCATGACATCCTAGAAACACCAAGAAAGATCAGCATTGGACAGACACAGACAGAAGGACAGATAGTTCTTGGTGCAGAACATGATCAATACCATGGGTTTGGAGAACTTTCTGATCTTGCACCACTCCTCAAAGCAGAGCTTGGCAGCATCTAAACTCTCCTTGTCAAACTTCTTGCAGTAAACTCGAATCAGCTGTTCTGCAAACTTTTCTGGCAGCAGCTTGGAGACCTGCAGAAACAGGAGAGAATGTTAAAATTCACAAACTTAAACCTGTATGAAGGTGAGACAGCAATTCATTGATTTGTGTACAAACACACGTAACTCCAGTCTAAACACAGAGAGTTTCATTCTAACCAGCTTTAAAGTCAATATTCACTTCTACCACCGTTATTCTTCAGCACAGCCTCAACTCTCTTAGACCAGCTCCTTTCTTTAAGTCTTCTTCAGAAACACTTCTCCAGGCTTCTTGAAGGACGTCCCAAAGCTCTGATCTCTGTGGAGATGATCTCAAAAAACTGCTCAGGACTGAAAGTGTGAGCCAAAAACTTTGTCCTTCAGGAAGATCTGGAGAACTGAGCCTCAGCAACACACTAAAAAGTAAATCTGGATATTTGGAAGCAAAATGTGAATAAATGATGTGGAGGATCAAGGTGGTACCTCAGATCCATCGTTGGGAATGATTTGTTTGTAGTATTAAATCTGTTGCTGATTTTATCGACAGTAAATTAAAGAACACTTTGACCCTCTCGCTGCTCCAAGTGTGAACATACAATAAATTAATCAAATAAAAAGTGCTAAACAGTGCAATCCCATCAAGGAACTGCTCTACCGGAGTCTTCTGGAGCTTGATGGGTGTAGCAGGGTCCTTCTTGGAATAGAAAAAGACATTTCTGATGGGATCTTCCTCCTTTTGGCCATAGTCAAAGGAAATCACCTGTCATAAAAACAGAGGTCCTTGAATCGAGGAAAGATCGAGCCCAGTTAGGAAATAATGATTAACAATAATAATAAACTTATTCCTTTACTTTCACTATAAAGTCTTCTTTCTTAAGCTTCTTATCAACATTTGGGACCAAAGCCAGCTCTTCAGACAGGTCCTGGAGAAAAGACGAAGAAAAGGTTCATTATTCCTGATCTGACTTTATCACCTGAATCACATGAATGAACGTTGTGAGTTATGTGTTCTAGATGCTGGTTTCATATACTGGGGTCAATTTTGCAGAAAAGCCAAAAATGTTTTTTCTTTGACTGCTCCTCTTTAGGGGTCGCCACAGCGGATCATCCATGTCCATTTCTTCCGGTCCTCTGCATCTTTCTCCTTCAAACCGGACGTCTTTCGCCTCTTCTCCTCTTTCCTGGACACTCCATCTTCAACATCCTCCTCCCAGTATACTCCTCGTCTCTCCTCTGCACACGTCCAAACCAACGCAACCTTGCTTCTCTAACTTTGTCTCCAAGAAGTCTAACCTGAGCTGTCCCTCTAATATACTCATTTCTAATCCTGTCCATCCTCGTCTCACCCAACGAACATCTCAGCATCTTTAACTCTGAGACCTCCAGCTCCGCCTCCTGTCTTTTCATCACCGTCTCCAACCCATACAACATAGCTGGTCTCACTACCATCCTGTAAACCTTCCCTTTTACTCTCACTGGTACCCGTCTGTCCCAAATCACTCCAGCCACTCTTCTCCACCCGCTCCAACCTGCCTTTTAAAAGCCAAAAATACTACAAAAAAAACATCTTAAAAATGCGGCTGTGTGACTGCGTACAGTATTGCTGGATTTTCCGGATCATGATTTCTTGAAAACCTAAAGTTAAAGTAACTTTTTCAGTTTTTGTGAAAATGCTGGCTAGGATGTAAAGATCTTAAGCTGTGTTCTGCTCCCACCTGATCAAACACTGATGGACCTGGATGATCTCAGGTTTTGATTTTTGATGAGCTAATATCTCCTAATGTCTGCATGTTTGTTGCCATTTATAAAGCGTGGACACAAGTGGAGGACATTCTTAGATCTGAGTGTCAGTTTCAGACGTCAGACAACAAGGCAATCATTCTTCAGAGCAGATCATTTAGTTCTTTCTGTACTTTACCTGTGATGCATCCAGGTGAGACTCGGGCATGGTCTGTCCCACACATTTGTACAGTCGCCTGCAGACGATGTTCTGGAGGATGGTCTGAGCTTCGGAGAGTTCGGGATCGGAGGAGTAAAGGATCTGCTCAAAGATCTGGTCTGTGGAGAAGCAGGGGTCACGGAGGTGAAGCTCATAAAATATAATTAAACAATCAGTCACGTCTCCATCACCTGTGATTGGACTGCTGCGAATCTGGATCACGAAACATTTGTAAAAATATAAACTGACAAATAAACTGACAAACTTTTTAATCTCCATAGTAGCAAAAAACATTTTTTTGGAAGTCTCGCTGCTTTGCACGGCACACTGAGCTGCTTGGTATTCCAACGTGTAGAATTAAAGTTAATGTTGAGTTTAAGAAGTTTTGATTTTAGCATTAGTGGAATTAAAAAAAACATTTGACAAAAATTCCAGCGTCTGAAGCTGTCAGCGACTGATGTGTGTGCAATCTTAGATTTTTTAAGGCACAGCGGTGGTCTAGAGTTTAGAGGCCTCAGGATTGAAAGGTCGTGGGTTCAAATCCCAGACCAGTAGGTTCCCTTTAAGGTACTGTCCCCATCACTGCTCCCCGGATGCTGGATATGTCTGCCCCCTGCTGGAGGGTGTGTGCTAAATGTGTTAAATACAGATGGATTTGGTTGTGTTTCACTTACCTGTGAGTTTGGTGTACGCCTCCATGTCCTCGATGGTCTCCGAGATTTTGTACATTTTTCCTGAAGACCCTCGGATCAGAATGTAGGGATCAGCCTTCACCAAGGCTTCAGTTATCCTAACACACACACACACACACACACACACACAAACACACACACACACACACACATTAAAGTGTCCTCTCACTATGTCCATAAACATCCTCTTTGTCCTTCCTCTTCTCCTCTTTCTTGGAAGCTCCATCTTCAGAATCCTTGCTCACTACCATCTCCAAACCATATAACATAGCAGGTCTCACTACCATTGCCAATATGTATAACATAGCTGGTCTCACTACTATCTCCAAGACATAACATGACATGTCTCATTACTGTCTCTGACCATATGACATAGCTGGTCTCACTACCATCCTGTAAATCATTCCTTTCACTCTTGCTGGTCCCCGCCTGTTAAAGGTCAAGAATTAACAAATATATATATATATACATATATTTCCCTCTCTATCTTTGTTTTTCATTTTATTTGGTGTTATTTCACTTTTTTAATGTAAATGTAAAACTCTTATCACGCTCCAGCTTGAACACCTGGATAAAAGCATCGAGTAAAGGAGTAAATGTAAATGTATGTTCATTTGACAACAGTAGCATTTTGGTGGAAGTGCACACAATTCAAAGTTGCTCAGATGGTAATATTTCTGGTGTTCAGGCAGCCGCAGGAGACTAGATGTCCATTGAGCTGGTGTCTACTGGAACCATTTGAGATAAAACATATTCATAAAAAGAGGATTGTAGCGGGAAAGGGACAGAACTCACATGATCTCAACAATGTTGACGACTCTGTGCTGATAGGCTCTGCGATGCAGGCAGTTCCGCATGTAAAACATGTCGTACAGATCGAGTACTTCCTGTGTAAGACATGGTTAACGCTCAGAATAGGAACTAAAAAAAGGATGTCTTAAGTTAGTCTTCATGTCTTAAGTTAGACGCTTTGTTCAGCTTGAAGGTTCAGACGTAGATCACTGTGTGGATTAACCAACACAGAACTATCAAACTGCTCAGGTACAGAGACTGGACTGAACATGAGAGACAACAACACTGTCCTTCAGGAAGATCTGGAGAACTGCTCAGGTACAGAGACTGGACTGAAAATTTTAGTCACATGATAAGTGTAGTTGGGACGTGGCTGTGCTACATCGTAGGAGTCCTCGTACCTTTTCTCTGGTACAGATGTGCTTCTTGTCGTTCACATCACACACTCGAGCAAACTTCAGAAAACGATGATGGTCAAAGATGTTTCGGATGCCCAGGTGATAGGAGTCTCTGTTGGTGAAGAGAATAAAAAGACACTAAACCAGGGGCTTTTCCACTGGTACCAGTAACAGCGTCCTGCAGCGATCCTGTCGTTAAACCCCATAAAAAAGTTATTTTATTTTTAACGTTGAGCATCACTGAGGCTACTGCGATGCTATTTGTGACATTATATTGTAACTGAAAATAAAAAGCTATCCAGCTTTGCTTATAAATTTCAGCCAATCAGATGGTAGTTCAATGCAAGCGTGGAGGTCCGGCCCTGTTCCTGGTACCATGGGAAAAGCCCCATAAGTGAAAACGGGAACCAATGCAGGATATTTGAGTAGACGGTGTTCTCTCATGTTCATGTGGGGGCAGCGGTGGCCTAGCGGTTAGGGCGTTAGCCGCATGATTGGAGGATCGGGGGTTCAAACCCCTTCCCAATAGGTTGCCCTGAGGTACCCTTGAGCAAGGTACCGTCCCCGTCACTGCTCCCCGGGCGCTTTCAATAGCTGCCCACTGCTGCACGGGTTTGAGTGTGCATGGGTAAAATGCAGAGGTCCAATTTCGTTGTGGTTCATGTGTGCTGTGCCGTGACCTCGCAATGACAAGGGTAGTCACTTTCACTTTCACGGGAAGTCTATATGAGCTATTGCATTAAATTCCTTCAAAGTCAAATTCAAGACAGGTTTGATGTGGACAAAAAGCAGGTGGGGAGACGCTACAGGGCTGTGTCTAGTCCTCAGGATCTTCAGGATCATCCGTTCTGTCCACACCCATTATACTGTAGGATACTCACCTGCTTCTAATGAGGACCTTCGGGAAAAAATTAATCACGCTTCCAGACAGATACCATCCATTAAATATCAAGCAGACTGATCGTGAACGTGCAGGATTCACATCACTAACATCTCACTGCGTCACTTTTATATACTATATCGAGGGGGTATAAAAGACTTTTTGGACTTTTTAGACTTTATATAAACCGATAATTATATGTTTGTTCTTGTTGTGAAGGTGGAGCTGCTTGTAGTTTTGTACCACTGTGGAAAAATTAATACTCGCCTTGCAAAATAGTCCCACTTGTCTACGTCGATGCCGCTTTGTTTATTCGCCACAATCTCGTACAAAAAGGACTTGTCCTCCATCCTGCCTTTGTACGGCCACTGAAGGAAGCGAGAGGAAGGATGAGCATGCTTTAAATCAGGGAGGGTGTTTTGAAATGCAGAGGATCGTGACGCTCAGACAAGAGCAGAACAATATCTCATCTCAATCTCACTGCTAATGATTCTCTATCCAATCACGGGGGACCAATTAAAGCTTCAGTTAAGTGTTTTGTTTTGTTTTCCTGTCATGGTTATGCTCGAGAGGCAAGGCACTCACACGCAGGTCTAACTGGGACACGTTTATTTCCAAACTATGACACAAACACAACGTTGTAACTCACGGTGCAGACAAACAGTAAGGACGGTGAACGGACAACACTGGGTCGGACTGGCAGGCTATTTGTGTGTGGTAGTTCAGGTGCGGGTGATCAGTGGTGATAATTACGAGTGCTCGTGAAAGCCCGGTCAGTACTCCGGGGACGGGGACCTCTCCCCTGGCCTGGGTAACGTGGTGGGCGTGACATTTCCTCTAAAAATGCTGTTTGATCTTACTGTCCCTTTAAGACTGATATACAGTATTGTGCCAAAGGCACGTAAGTGAATAGTTTAAAATGTATTATCTGTAAACAACACATCATCAGAATATATTCAAATAAAGGTCAATTCAGTCAAAAGTGTAAGAATTTGATTGGATCTGGTTTTGAAAGCTTAGTTTTCGTTCCGGATTTTCTCCTCAATTCTCAAAATCTCTTCTCCTCAGGTTCCCAAAATGTTTGCACAGTTCTGTTATGCAAATGATACCAATTCTGATTGGCTAGGGCTTAGAACTTTGGTGCGAGAGGGAGGGGCTTAACTGCTGCAGGCTAAATGAGGAGAAATCTGTAAATATTTTGATTTTGTGACACGAAATAAACGTCATTTTAGTAAAGGCTTCTTTTGCATGAATGTGTGGACGGGATTAAAATTTTAACAGTGCTAACAGGGTGGAAACGGCCCTTTAATTCATCAAACAATGTTGCCATATGTAGCAGCAAACTGGCAATCTTGAGTTTTTTGTACATTTGTCAGTCCTGGATGTGTGTATTTGAAGCGATCACACTATTTCCTGCTACGTTCCTTCCTACACTGTGTCTACTAGCGCTACAACTTGTTGTTTCATGTTGGTCACACTGAGCAACAAAACCTACCTGACCTGAAGTCTGACTAACTAGCAGGAAACCACACCCACACCTGGGGCAGACCATTGTGAAATGTTTTGTTCTTTCACCATCCTAATTGATATAATTCAATTTGAAATCAGTTTGGGATGGTCAATAAGCTTATAACACACCCTGTCAGAGGACACGAACATCTGCATCCTCTTAGAAAGGTTCCACAAAAGATCACTTTATGGACCTGTACCTTTTTGTCTGAGGGATGAACTTCCAGGGGTCCTTGGATTTGCTCCTTGATAAAGATGAGATCAGTTTCATCCTCTTCAACTTTAAGACCATAAGACTTCATCAGAGGCTTCAGATTATTTTCCTTCACCAGGTGGTCAAACATCTTCACTGAGGCCTCCTCGTGCTGCAGACGAAGAGCTCTATGAAAGGCATGCTTATCTCAGTTTAGCACAGTTAGTCTCTGTACTGAGACACTTTGTAACACTTCATATAAATGTAGTTGCAGAAGAATCAGCCTGATTTGGAAGAACTTGAGTGAGCATATAAAATGTCAAGAATGGATGGTGACGTGGACCGACGTGGCATGAAAGGATTCATACTGATTGTTGACCCACAAAACAGCCAACTGAAAGATTCTGAAAGAAAATCTTTCTCTCATTTAGGGGTCGCCACTGCGGGTCCACCATTTGTGTCTTCCTGTCATCTATAGCTGGTCTCACTGCTGTCCTGTAAACCTTCTCTTTCACTCTTGCTGGTATTCGTCTATCACAGAACACTCCTGTCACTCTTCTCCACCCATTCCAACCTGCCTGAACTCTCTTTTTCACCTCTCTTCCACATTCGCTGTTACTCTGAACTTTTGATCCCAATCTTCTCCCTACTCTCACCACAAACATCATCATCCCAGGGTACTCATGTCTAAACTCATCCTTCAACCTGTTATTTACCATGGCAAGTATCAATGAGCTCAGCACTGATCCTTGATGAAATCCCACTTCTACTTTATATGCACCCATCACTCCTACTGCAGACCTCACCACTGTCGCACTGCCCTCATACATATCCTGAACTACTCTCACATACTTCTTTGTAACATCTGACTTCCTCATACAAAACCACAACTCCTCTCTAGGCACCCTGTCATCTGCTTTCTCCAAGACCACAAAAGCACCATGCAGCTCCTTCTGACCTTCTCTGTACTTCTCCATCAACACCCTCAGAGTACGCATTGTATCTGTAGAGCTCTTTCTCAGCATGAAACCATACTGCTGTTCACTGATCATCACCTCTTTTCTTCACCTGCTTCCACGACTCTTTCCCAGAACTTCATGCTGTTTCTGATCAACTTTATCCCTCTGTAGTTACTACAGCTCTGTTCTTCACCCTTATTCTTGAAGATCGGTACCAGTACACTTCATCTCCACTCCTCAGGCTCCAAGATCCTGTTAAACAATCTGGTCAGAAACTCAACTGCCATCTCTCTTAAACACCTCCACTGGTATGTCATCCGGTCCAACAGCCTTTCCATTCTTCATCCTCTTCATCTTTGCTCTTACTTCCATCTTGTTTATTTGCTACACTTCCTGGTTCACTCTTCTCACATCATCCAGTCTTCTCTCTCTCTCTCATTTTCTTCATTCATCAGCCCCTCAAAGTTCTCCTTCCATCTGCTCAACACGCTCTGTTCACCTGTGAGTACCTTTCCATTTCTATCTTTAATCGTCCTGACCTGCTGCACATCTTTCCCAGATCTGTTTCTCTGTCTAGCCAATCAGTGTTGCTCCTATTCTCCCTCTTTACTGTCCAACCTCTCATACAATTCACCAAACACCTGATCTTCAGTCTTCACCACTGCTTTCTTCACCCTGCGCTTCATCTCCTTGTACACCTGTCAACTTTCTTCATCTCTCTTACTGTCCCACTTTTTTGCCTCCCTCTTCTTTTGAATACACTCCTGTACTTCTTGGTTCCACCACCAGGTTTCCTTCTCCTCCTTCTTCCTTCCAGATGTCACACCAAGTACATTTCTAGCCGTCTGCCTTATCACTTCTGCAGTAGTTTCCCAGCAATCTGGTAGCTCTTCAGCACCTCCCAGTGCCCGTGTTAACTCCTGCCTGAATTCCACCTTACAGTCCTCCTCCTTCAGCTTCCACCACTTGATCCTCAACTCTGCCCTAACTTTCCTCCTCTTCTTGATCTCCAAGGTCATCCTACAGACCACCATCCTACGCTGTTTAGCTACACTAGTGGTAGGGTTACTTGCCTACGGACCTCTGGATCAAGAGGTCCCCGGTTCGAATCCCACCTCTAGCACTACCACCACTGGGTCCCTGAGCAAGACCCTTAACCCTGAGTTGCTCCAGGGGGACTGTCCCTGTAATTAGGACATGTAAGTTGCTCTGGATAAGAGCGTCTGCTAAATGCTGTAAATGTAAATGTAAATGTAAATGTACACTCTCCCATGTCACTACATTACATCTCCAATTTCTTTCAGACTGACCGTCCTGCAAAGGATATAATCCACCTGTGAGCATCTTCCTCCACTCTTATACGTCACCCTGTGCTCCTCCCTCTTCTTCAAATAAGTATTAACTACAGCCATTTCCATCCTTTTCACAAAATCTACAACCATCTGACCTTCAGCATTCCTCTCCTTCACACCATATCTACCCATCACCTCCTCATCACCTCTGTTCCTGTTTAATGATCACCAACATGGCCATTAAAATCTGCACCAATCACCACTCTCTCTCCCCTGGGTACACTCTCTATCACTTCATCTAACTCACTCCACAATTCTTCTTTCTCCTCCATCTCACAACCAACTTTATAAGCACTAACTTATACTAGGAGTATAAGCACTAACAACATTCATCATCACACCTTCAACTTCCAGCTTCAAACTCTTCACCCGATCGACAGGAGGTTCTGATCCACTGGATCATACAGGAGGATTTGGTTGGGTTTGCATAAATATTTTTACACACATTGTAAAGGCGCTATTGAGATAAAATCCCAGTAATGCCAAGAGTCCCCAGACCAACCAACATGAACCAGGCAGAGTAAAAAGTCAGGGCGAGCAAAATCAATGCAAATCAGAGGATCTTTGGTAAATTAAGCAGAAAATCTCCACCCACATTCTGGAATCATGCAGTTGATACCGATGGCAGCTGACAGACAGGTACCTAAACCGGTCCACCTGTTTTACAGAAAGTGTGAAGTGTTTCACACGCTGCCCAAGCTCAGAGTACAATCAGTGAGTTTCAGAGCAACAGATATAAACTCAGAGTGTTTTTCAGTCCTTACCTTCCATTTCATCGCAGTATGGACTCTGGGGATAAACTCCTTATCAAACATATGAGAAAACGGACCATGGCCTGTGAAAACATCCACAAGTGTTAGCTTAATCTGTGAACAGTGTCATCAAAAGGAGATAAACGAGTGTGGACTTTGCGAGCCACGTGTACAGACTCTTTTGAAAGTATTGGAACGGTGGGGTTAATTCATTTGTTTTTGCACTGAAGACTTTGGGTTTGAGATGAAAAGATGAATATGAGATATTTTGATTTTCTGCTATTTACATCTGGATGTGTTCAGCTACACACAACGCAGCACCTCTTGCATCTGACCACTTAGTGACCAAGTCAATCAAATGAAAATGGGGACCAACACTCCCGTCTGCCACTCCGAAGGTACTGTCCCAGACATCCACACCACAGGGAAGACATGTCAGCCATGACAGCCCAACAATGTCCAGAACCTTCAGCTTTTCAGAACAAAACTCACCCACCCCTGACTGCCTCAGTGACCTCTGCCAGGGAAATGGGAGATGACTCCAAATGGGCCATTTGTTTTAGTTGACGATAAAAACCTCCTGTTCCTGAGCTTTTGTTCAACTGATAAACTGGGTGATCAGATATATTTACATTTATGGCATTTAGCCAATTTAGCAATTTAGCATTTAGCAACTTGGAGTTAAGGGTTTTACTCAGGAACCCAATGATGGCAGTGCTGGAGGTGGGTGCAACCTCTTGGTCTGTACCACTACACCACCAAAGATATAACAGATATAATAAAAGATATAAAAAAGTATGTAACGCAACACAGGATGAATATCCAGGATGAATATCCAGTTTTGCAATTGTTTTTGCACTGGTTGCTGTCTGCACTTGTCTTGTGTTCCATGTAACGTTGGGTGTTGTCTTGTGTAGCACCAGGAACCTGGAGGAACGTCGCTTAGTTTCACTATGTACTGTGTATGTGGTTGAAATGACAAAAAAACCTGCTTGAACTTGAACTAAACCTCTTAATTAGCCATTTTGTGTTCATCCATTCTGTCTCCAGGGAGATTCAGCCAACAAAATTAGTTTGTGCCTCATTGCCTCACATGCCTCACTGTTCTGTTAAAGGAAGTCTTTCAGCAGTACTTATTCTGAAACCGTTACTGCAGATGAGTCATTGCTAATCCTCACCTAGATCGTGGCACAGTCCGGCGATCTGAACACAAAGGATGTCTTCTTTGCTTATCTGAAGTTCAGGCTGTTGCTTGTGAAGAGCTTCAACAAGACAACCTGCTAGATACCCCACCCTGTGCAACAGAGCCAAAGACATCATTGGACAATGAACATTTGACATTGACATCAGTGGACATTTGACATTTACTGCATTTAGCAGACGTTCTTTGTTCTCCAAGCTCCATGCGATGTATGTGGCTCATAGTCTTTGCCTCATTCCATTTGCATATTTGCAGATTACTTGTGATCTCACACTGCTTCTGCGTCTAAAACTGCTCAGGACTGAAAATGAGAGACAAAACTTTGTGCTTCAGGAAGAACAATACATTAAAAATGCAAGAAAGTCTGGACCTCTGGAAGAAAAATATGAAGAAATGAGCTCAAAACTCTTGAGCCGCACTGTATCCCCACTGAAACACGTCTTCACCCTCGGTTTTAATCCTGCCAGTGATTACAGCTTCAGTTTGAGGACCTGGAGCCCTTTGAATTTCAAAAACCCAAGGGGAAATCTCCCCTAATGCTCCCCTTATGAGGTATGCTGTAGCAGAGATGGAGAGCCAGGTGTGAGGAACCAGTGGGCTTTCATCTGCGCATATGCGTTGGATTTATGTTTCCATCTTACAGCGGATCACCAGTCTGCATGTCTTCCTGTCCTCTGCTTCTTCCTCCATGAAACAAGCTGTCTACATGTCCTCTCTCACCACATCCATAAACCTCCTTTTTGTCCTTCCTCTTTTCCTCTAGCCTGACAGCTCCATCCTCAAAGTCCATCTCCTGATGTATCCCCATCTCTCCTCTGGACATGTCCAAACCAGCAGAGTCTAACTTCACTGACTGTCTCCAAACCGTCCAACCTGAGATGTCCCTCTAATATATTTGTCCATAATCCTGACTTAATCCTTAACTCTGACACCTCCAGCTCCGCTTCCTGCTTTTGCATCTCCAACCCGTACAACAGAAGTGGTCTCACTACCATCTCCAACCCATACAACATAGCTGGTCTCACTACCGTCTCCAACCTGTATAACATAGCTGGTCTGATGACCATCTCCAACCTGTATAACATAGCAGGTCTCACTACCATCTCAACCCATATAACATAGCCGGTCTCTCTGCCATCTCCAACCCATATAACACAGCTGGTCTCACTACCATCTCCAACCCTCATAATAAAGTTTTGCAGCTTAAAACTTACTGAAACTTACTTAACTTAAATTTACTCTCATAATTTTTTGGTCTACAGGTTTTAACAGTAAAAAATATTTTGGAAAGTTTGAAAGTGGTCCCCACCCGACAGAGTGCTCGAAGCGGTTGTGCGACGCTCCAGGAAACACCAGGTAGGCTCCTCCCAGCTGTTTAATGTGCCTCAGCCTCTGGAACTGAGGGGTGTCCATGATGCGGACCAGCAGGGGGTGGAGCTCGATGTGGCCGTGAATGGGGTCGTTAAACACCTGCAGAGACAAACACCACCGTGAAGAGGACATGGGACACTAAAGCATGTGTTACAGAACAGCTGAGTGTTCAGAATGGAGCAGATCGTCTCTCTGCCCTTCTTAGTTCCCATTCAAGCTGAAGATTTGAAGCACACCTTGGTTTCCGGGGACCTGAAGGAGAGAACATATAAAAGAATAAAATTACACAAAAATTAAAACTTACAAACAGTGTAAATTGACAGCAATGGTCCCAGAACCAGAAGGTTGTGGGTTGAAATCCCCACCTGGTAGGCTGGCCTGAGGTTAACCTTGATCAAGGTACCGTCCCCATCACTGCACCCCGAGTGCTGGATATGTCTGCCCCCTGCTGGACGGTGTGTGTGTGAGTGTGTTATAAAATCAGGGGATGTGTTTGGTTGTGGTTCTCTTTGGTTGGTATGTTCTCTCTGGGGAACAACATGGTCCTTAAATATGTTTGTCCCAGCAGAAAAGGGCATGTTTAATGAGTTTAAAATAAACATTCAATTAGAAAGCCTAGATTGTAGTAACTTCGTTAAGTGTCTTAATTAAGCAAACTTTGTTATTGACTATATTCACTGAGGTTGGGTGTGAGAAGGGCATCATTTAAACACCATAATCAGAAAAACTTAAAACTATTATTATTATGGAGTTATGTTCCCTAAATAAAGGTACCAAGGGTGAACCCAATAGGGAACCATCCAAGTGACACCACCCTGTTTGTCCTTGCCTGGCACCATACACACCAGAAGGCAATGCCAAGTCATGCTTTCCAGGTGGTGCAGAACCTGTTCTCCAAGAGGACTTTACCACCATTTTGTCCTAAGCTGCAGCCTTAGGCTCAATCCCATTTCAACACCTGACACTTAACCCTACCCCTCCTTTTGGTGCGTTCAGGTGAAGGGAGTCCCGTTCTTGCTGGGAAAGATGAAAAGTGTCAGGGCTGCGTGCACCTCCAAATGGAGGATTATCAGAAGTATGCCAAACCGAGCGTTGTGAGATGTTTCCCAGAATGCCTTGTGAATCACCAGCAACAAAAATGTTTTCAAAAACATTTTAAAACTGAAAAGTGAAAGTGAAATGAAAGTGACTGTCAGCCATTGCGAACACAGTGAACCACAACCAAACACATCCTCTGTATTTAACACACACACACACACACACACACACCGTCCAGCAGGGGGCAGACATATCCAGCACCCAGGGAGCAGCGATGGGGATGATACCTTGCTCAAGGGAACATCAGGGACACCTGCTGATTTGGGATTCAAACCCACAACCTTCTGATCCTGGAGCCTCGTCCCAAAACAGTAAACCACCGCTGTTAATCGACTTTTGTTGTGGGACAGCGGTGGTCTAGTGTTTAGGTACCCTGAGGTACCCTTGAGCAAGGTACCGTCCCCATCACTGCTCCCCAGGCGCTTTCATAGCTGCCTCTTGCTGCACAGTGTGTGTTTGTGTGCGTGGGTTTAAATGCAGAGGTCCAGTTTCGTTGTGGTTCACCGTGTGCTGTGCTGCGTTCTCACAATGACAAGAATAGTCACTTTCACTTTTTAAAAGTTAAGGTTAACATTTTCTGATTCATCTGTTTCTGAAACACAGTAGTTACTGATTTGTTGATGTATTTACATGGAATATGATATGAAATCTAATGTAGCAGAAAAGTGATGGAAGTGATTTTGTGATTGCTCCTCTAATCTCTAATCTCAAGATATTTGTGATTATGATGTGATTTCCTGGTAAAGCTGTGCTAATGAGGTCTCCCAACTGATCCAGAAAGTGAAAGTGACTATTCTTGTCATTGTGAAACGCAGCACAGCACAACGAAATTCAACCTCTGCAGTGATGGGAACAGTACCTTGCTCAAGGGTACCCCAGGGAAACCTGCTTCTAAGGGAATCGAACCCACAATCTACCGATCCGGGGCAACTCCCTCACCACTAGACCACCGCTGCCCAGCAGACTCTTACTGAAACTCAAACTCTTACTGAATCACTAATTTAATAAATAATTACAGTCTGACTTTAGATGACTGACACAAAGGAACACACACACACACACACACACACACACACACACACACACACACACACAGATCTATGATATTGCCTGTGAAGAAAACAATGATCAGCTTCAAACCTTTTAATGAACAACTACAGACTCTACTATCAGCTTCAAACCTTTTAATGACCAACTACAGACTCTACTATCAGCTTCAACCTTTTAATGACCAACTACAGACTCTACTATCAGCTTCAAACCTGTTAATGATTAACTACAGACTCTACTATCAGCTTCAAACCTGTTAATGATCAACTACAGACTCTACTATCAGCTTCAAACCTTTTAATGATCAACTACAGACTCTACTATCAGCTTCAAACCTGTTAATGATCAACTACAGACTCTACTATCAGCTTCAAACCTTTTAATGATCAACTACAGACTCTACTATCAGCTTCAAACCTTTTAATGAACTCCAACTACAGACTCTACTATCAGCTTCAAACCTTTAAATGATCAACTACAGACTCTACTATCAGCTTCAAACCTTTTAATGAACTCCAACTACAGACTCTACTATCAGCTTCAAACCTTTTAATGAACAACTACAGACTCTACTATCAGCTTAAACCTTTTTAATGAACAACCACAGACTCTACTATCAGCTTCAAACCTTTAATGAACAACTACAGACTCTACTATCAGCTTCAAACCTTTTAATGACCAACTACAGACTCTACTATCAGCTTCAAACCTTTCAATGAACAACTACAGACTCTACTATCAGCTTCAAACCTTTTAATGAACAACTACAGACTCTACTATCAGCTTCAAACCTTAATGAACAACTACAGACTCTACTATCAGCTTCAAACCTTTTAATGAACAACTACAGACTCTACTACAGCTTCAACCTTTTAATGACCAACTACAGACTCTACTATCAGCTTTCAAAACCTTTTAATGATCAACCACAGACTCTACTATCAGCTTCAAACCTTTTAATGATCAACTACAGACTCTACCATCAGCTTCAAACCTTTAATGAACTACAGACTCTACTATCAGCTTCAAACCTTTTAATGAACTACAGACTCTACTACCAGCTTCAAACCTTTTAATGAACAACAGACTCTACTATCAGCTTCAAACTTTTAATGATCAACTACAGACTCTACTATCAGCTTCAAACCTTTTAATGATCAACTACAGACTCTACTATCAGCTTCAAACCTTAATGAACAACTACAGACTCTACTATCACCAAACCTTTAATGATCAACTACAGACTCTACTTATCAGCTTCAAACCTTTTAATGATCAACTGCTAAGACTCTACTATCAGCTTCAGACCTTTTAATGATCAACTACAGACTCTACTATCAGCTTCAGACCTTTTAATGATCAACTACAGACTCTACTATCAGCTTCAGACCTTTTAATGATCAACTACAGACCTACTATCAGCTTCAAACCTTTAATGATCAACCACAGACTCTACTATCAGCCTCTAGACCTTTAATGAACTCCAACTACAGACTCTACTATCAGCTTCAAACCTTTAATGACCAACTACAGACTTACTATCAGCTTCAAACCTTAATGATCAACTACAGACTTACTATCAGCTTCAAACCTTTTAAATGAACTCCAACTCACAGACTCTACTATCAGCTTCAAACCTTTAATGAACAACTACAGACTTACCATCAGCTTCAAATCTTAATGAACTCCAACTACAGACTCTTACTATCAGCTTCAAACCTTAATGATCAACTACAGACTCTACTTGGTCAAAGCCAAACCTTTAATGATCAACTACAGACTTACTATCATTTCAAACCTTTTAATGATCAACTACAGACTCTACTATCAGCTGCAAACCTTTTAATGAACAACTACAGACTCTACTATCAGCTTAAACCTTTTAATGATCAACTACAGACTCTACTATCAGCTTCAAACCTTTAATGAACAACCACAGACTCTACTATCAGCTTCAAACCTTTTAATGACTAACCACAGACTCTACTATCAGCTTCAAACCTGTTAATGATCAACTACAGACTCTACTATCAGCTTCAGACCTTTTAATGATCAACTACAGACTCTACTATCAGCTTCAAACCTTTTAATGAGCAACTACAGACTCTACTATCAGCTTCAAACCTTTGAATGATCAACTACAGACTCTACTATCAGCTTCAAACCTTTTAATGATCAACTACAGACTCTACTATCAGCTTCAGACCTTTTAATGAACTCCAACTACAGACTCTACTATCAGCTTCAAACCTTTTAATGAACTCCAACTACAGACTCTACTATCAGCTTCAAACCTTTTAATGAACTACAGACTCTACTATCAGCTTCAAACCTTTTAATAACTACAGACTCTACTATCAGCTTCAAACCTTTTAATGAACAACAGACTTACTATCAGCTTCAAACCTTTTAACATCAACCACAGACTCTACTATCAGCTTCAGACCCTTTAATGATCAACTACAGACTTCAATATCAGCTTCAAACCTTTAATGAACAACTACAGACTCTACTATCAGCCTAAACCTTTTAATGATCAACAACTACAGACTCTACTATCAGCTTCAAACCTTTTAATGATCAACTAAGACTCTACTATCAGTCAAACCTTTAATGACCAACTACAGACTCTACTATCAGCTTCAAACCTGTTAATGATCAACTACAGACTCTACTATCAGCTTCAAACCTGTTAATGATCAACTACAGACTCTACTATCAGCTTCAAACCTTTTAATAAATCAACTACAGACTCTACTATCAGCTTAAAACCTTTTAATGATCAACTAGACTCTACTATCAGCTTTAAACCTTTTAATGAACTCCAACTACAGACTCTACTATCAGCTTCAAACCTTTTAATGATCAACTACAGACTCTACTATCAGCTTCAACCTTTTAATGAACTCCAACTACAGACTCTACTATCAGCTTCAAACCTTTTAATGAACAACTACAGACTCTACTATCAGCTTCAAACCTTTTAATGAACAACTACAGACTCTACTATCAGCTTCAAACCTTGTAATGACCAACTACAGACTCTACTATCAGCTTCAAACCTTTTAATGAACAACTACAGACTCTACTATCAGCTTCAAACCTTTAATGATCAATCCAGACCTCCTACTATCAGCTTCAAACCTTTAATGAACTACAGACTCTACTATCAGCTTCAAACCTTTAATGAACAACTACAGACTCTTACTATCAGCTTCAAACCTTTAATGATCAACTACAGACTTTACATATCAGCTTTCAAACCTTTTAATGCATCAACTACAGACTCTACTATCAGCTTCAAACCTTTAATGAACTACAGACTCTACTTCATCACTTCAAACCTTTTAATGAACAACAGACTCTACTATCAGCTTCAAACCTTTTAATGATCAACTACAGACTCTACTATCAGCTTCAGACCTTTTAATGATCAACTACAGACTCTACTATCAGCTTCAAACCTTTTAATGAACAACTATGACTTTTACCATCATTTCAAACCTTTAATGATCAACTACAGACTCTACTATCAGCTTCAGACCTTTAATGAACTCCAACCACAGACTTCTACTATCAGCTTCAGACCTTGTAATGATCAACTACAGACTCTACTATCAGCTTCAAACCTTTTAATGAACTACAGACTCTACTATCAGCTTCAAACCTTTTAATGAACTACAGACTCTACTACCAGCTTCAAACCTTTTAATGAACAACTACAGACTCTACTATCAGCTTCAAACCTTTAATGATCAACTACAGACTCACCATCAGCTTCAGACCTTTAATGATCAACTACAGACTCTACTTATCAGCTTCAAACCTTTAATGAACAAACTACAGACTCTACTATCAGCTTCAAACCTTTAATGATCAACTACAGACTCTACTATCAGCTTCAAACCTTTTAATGATCAACTACAGACTCTACTATCAGCTTCAAACCTTTTAATGACCAACTACAGACTCTACTATCAGCTTCAAACCTGTTAATGATCAACTACAGACTCTACTATCAGCTTCAAACCTGTTAATGATCAACTACAGACTCTACTATCAGCTTCAAACCTTTTAAATTTCTAGATCAACTACAGACTCTACTATCAGCTTCAAACCTTTTAATGATCAACTACAGACTCTACTATCAGCTTAAAACCTTTTAATGAACTCAACTACAGACTCAACTATCAGCTTCAAACCTTTTAATGATCAACTACAGACTCTACTATCAGCTTCAAACCTTTTAATGAACAACTACAGACTCTACTTATCAGCTTCAAACCTTTAATGAACAACTACAGACTCTACTATCAGCTTCAAACCTTAATGAACAACCACAGACTCTACTATCAGCTTAAAACCTTTAATCGAACAACTACAGACTCTACCATCAGCTTCAAACCTTTTAATGATCAACTACAGACTCTACTATCAGCTTCAAACCTTTTAATGATCAACTACAGACTCTACTATCAGCTTCAAACCTTTTAATGAACTACAGACTCTACTATCAGCTTCAAACCTTTTAATGAACTACAGACTCTACTATCAGCTTCAAACCTTTTAATGAAACAACAGACTCTACTATCAGCTTCAAACCTTTAATGATCAACTACAGACTCTACTATCAGCTTCAGACCTTAATGATCAACTACAGACTCTGGCCATCGGGGCTTCAAACCTTTTAATGAACAACTACAGACTCTACTATCAGCTTCAAACCTTTTGCATCAACTACAGACTCTACTATCATCTTCAAACCTTTTAATGATCAACTACAGACTTTACTATCAGCTTCAAACCTTTTAATGATCAACTACAGACTCTACTATCAGCTTCAAACCTTTTAATGAACTCAACTACAGACTCTACTATCAGCTTCAAACCTTTAATGATCAACCAGACTCTACTTATCAGCTTCAAACCTTTTAATGAACTCCAACTACAGACTCTACTATCAGCTTCAAACCTTTTAATGAACAACCATGACTCTACTATCAGCTTCAAATCTTTAATGAACTCCAACTACAGACTCTACTATCAGCTTCAAACCTTTTAATGATCAACTTACAGACTCTCCTACTATCAGCTTCAACTTTTAATGATCAAATTACAGACTCTACTATCAGCTTCTCCAAACCTTTTAATGAACAACTACAGACTCTACTATCAGCTTCAAACCTTTTAATGAACAACTACAAACTCTACTATCAGCTTAAACCTTTTAATGATCAACTACAGACTCTACTATCAGCTTCAAACCTTTTAATGATCAACTACAGACTCTACTATCAGCTTCAAACCTTTTAATGACCAACTACAGACTCTACTATCAGCTTCAAACCTTTTAATGATCAACTACAGACTCTACTATCAGCTTTAAACCTTTTAATGAATCAACTACAGACTCTACTATCAGCTTCAAACCTTTTAATGATCAACTACAGACTCTACTATCAGCTTCAAACCTTTAATGAACAACTACAGACTCTACTTCATCAGCTTAAAAGCTTTTAATGATCAACTACAGACTCTACTATCAGCTTCAAACCTTTAATGACTCAACTACAGACTCTACTATCAGCTTAAAACCTCTTAATGAACAACTACAGACTCTACTATCAGCTTCAACCTTTTAATGAGCAACTACAGACTCTACTATCAGCTTAAAACCTTTTAATGAACAACTACAGACTCTACTATCAGCTTCAAAACCTTTAATGATCAACTACAGACTCTACTATCAGCTTCAAACCTTTTAATGATCAACTACAGACTCTACTATCAGCCTTCAAAACCTTTAATGATCAACTACAGACTTACTATCAGCTTCAAACCTTTTAATGATCAACTACAGACTTGCTATCAGCTTCAAAACCTTTAATGATCAACTACAGACTCTACTATCAGCTTCAAACCTTTTAATGAACTCCAACTACAGACTCTACTATCAGCTTAAACCTTTAATGAGCAACTACAGACTCTACTATCAAATAAACCTTAATGAACTCCAACTACAGACTTTACTATCAGCTTGAACCTTTTAACACGCATCAACTACCACTATCAGCTTCAAACCTTTTAATGATCAACTACAGACTCTACTATCAGCTTAAACCTTTAATGATCAACTACAGACTCTACTATCAGCTTCCAAACCTTTTAATGATCAACTACAGACTCTACTATCAGCTTCAAACCTTTTAATGACTAACTACAGACTCTACTTGTAAGAGCCCTACTCTGACAAGCACTAGGGAGCCAAACTGCTGTTGGGAGATCTGCCAATCAGTACGGTGATCAAATATGATTTGGTTCCACTTGTGCTTGGGCTTATTTAAATGCAGAGAAGACGAGTCTGAGTTGCTGGTCGTTGTTTGACTCCAGACGACTGCAAAGATCCTTGCCTTCTCCCCGGGCCTCCTGTCTCTCTCGCTTTTGTGGTTGCGCTGCTCAGGAGCTGCCACAGCTGACTGACGCTGCACCCTCCCTTCCGAGTTTTCTTGTTTTGTTCCTTTGTTTTTCTATTGAACGCTCCAGCTCAACCGCTCACCCCCTTTTTGAGCATTTTGTTTTCTACCCTTGAGCATTTTGCTTTCTACCCGCTTTGAGCATTTTGCTTTCTACCCATTTTGAGCTTTTGTTTTCTACCCATTTTGAGCATTTTGTTTTCTACCCATTTTGAGCATTTTGTTTTCTACCCTTTTTGAGCATTTTGTTTTCTACCCTTTTTGAGCATTTTTGTTTTCTACCCTTTTGAGCATTTTTGTTTTCTACCTGCTTTGAGCATTTTGTTTTCTACCCGCTTGAGCATTTTGCTTTCTACCCATTTTGAGCTTTTGTTTTCTACTCCATTTTGAGCATTTTAGCTTACCTGTTTTGGGGACTGGCAGCTTCAATGTATTTGGGTTCAAACCCTGTGTGGCTCCCTGGGTTCAGAGAGCTACACCGCTACAGAATCCATCTGAGCCAGTATGGACCTGTGCATCGCCTCGGGTGCTGCTCTTCAGATGGCCCCAGCTGCTCAGGGTGCTACTATAGCAGGCATGAACAGCTCCTGCAGCAGATAACATCACAGTTGCAGGCACTCAATACTGCCCTGCAAAATAGACCTGAACCTCCTGCAGCCAGAGCTGTAGTCCCCCCTCCTGTTACTGTGGCACCGCCAATGCCCTTTTACCACTCCTGAGCGCTGATGGTGCCCAGGACGATTGGGGGTTTCCTCCTGCAATGCTTCCTCTGGCGCTTGAGCAGCAACCTCCTCGGTTTCCTACCGAAAGGGCTAAGGTGGCTTCATGTTGTCTCATTGCTCACAGGAGAAAGCACTGTCATGGGCCACCCCAGTGTGGGAACACCAGCCAGAGGTGTGCTCCTCCCTCGATCAGTTTACCTCTGCACTCAGGGACACTTTCGACCATCCCAGCAGTGTAGCGGAGGTCGGTTTCGCCTGCCCGACTACGACACAGGGAAGGAGGTCGGGTTGCAGATCACGCCACTGGAGTTCCTGCATCTAGCCGCAGAGGAAGTGGTTGGAACGCACGGCACTAATGGCAGCCTATTCTCAGGGTCTCAATAGTGACCTCAGAGACGAATGGCTCCACGACCCCCTAACTCGTTTGAGAGCTTAGCTGATCTCTCCTGAGGATTGATAACCGCCTTGTGAGCGTGAATGGCCCGAGACCGAAGGTCTCGCGACCACGAGCCAGCCCACAACACGTGGTTCCCATTCTTCCACAGGTTGAGGGACACTTCACAAGAACCTCACCCATGCAGCTCGGCCATGCCTGCCTCCAGTCAGGAGAGGGCGGACTGGAAGGCGTGGCGCAGATGCCTTTATTGCGTCGCCTCCGCCACCTTCGAGCATCCTGCCCTGAGCTAAAATTAAACTAGGAGGCCTGTCAGCATAGGACTCTGTGGCAGGCCTCCAGTGTTCCCACAGCCTTCAGGGTATTTCAGCTCCTTCCTTACGTTGGGGTTCAGCAGAGAAGAACGGCCGGGCCATAGACTCAGGGCTGCCGGAAACTTTATAGACGCAGAGCTAGCCAGGAAATGGGATTTACCATAGAGACCCTGGACGCCCACCTCGTGGCGTGCTATTGATGGGCGTATTCTGGCTTCTGGGGTTATTACCAAACCCTCCCCATAACTCTGTGTATTGGTCTGCATTGCGAACGCCGTCTGCTTCTTGTTCAGCTCCTGATCTACCCTTTATTTTGGGATCTCTGGCTACAGCTTACATAATCATTTGGACTGGTTAACCTGGACGGTAGTGGCCTGGGACCTCATTGCACGCGCTCGCTTTATCAACTGGTCTGGCCCCTAAACTCCACCATTTGAGGTGATTCCGGTCTGAACACAGTTCCTGAGAATATTGGGACCCTCCAAGAGGTCTTTAGTGCAGAAATCCCAACTCCTTCCTTCTCATAGGCCCTATGATTGTGCTATATTGACTTGCTTCCGGGCAATCACTCCTAGGGCCGCTGTTTCTCCTCGGTCCCGAGAAGGTGGCCATGGAGGATTACATCCAAGAGGCCCTGGCTCTGGGGTTTTGATAGGTCTTCTACATCCGCAGGAGCCGGGTTCTTTTTGTGGGTAAGAAGGACGGTGGTCTCCGCTCCATGTATTGATTATCGGGCCTCAATAAGATAAACTATCAAGGACAGGCAATTCTGCCTCTCATGTCAACAGCCTTCGAGGCACTGCAACAGGCATCCATTTTTACTTCAAACTGGACTCAAGTGCAGCGCCTACAACCTCATCCGGATCAGGAGGACATGAGTGGAAGATCGCCTTCATCACGCCATCAGGGCATTGCGAATACCTTGTTATGCCTTTTGGGCTTATGAATGCTCCAGCTGTTTTCCAGCCGCTTTCTTCAATAATGAGTCTTAAGAGAGGCCCTGAATCATTACGACTGCCTCCATCTGACCGACATCCTCATTTTTAGTCGGATCTGAGGCTAACACACAAGGTCCATGTGCTAAGGATCCTCCAACTGCTCTTAGAGCATCACTTATTCAGAAACTTCTGAAAGTCCCTTATTCCATGCTCGCCTGGCTACCTTCCTGGGCTTTAGTCTCCCAGGGGCAGCTGAGCATGGACCCGAATAAAATAAAAGCAGTGGCCGAGTGGCCACGCCCCACCTCGGTCCGCCTAGTGCAACGGTTTCTGGGCTTTGCAAACTTTTTCCGTCGTTTTGTGTGTAACTTTAGCACGATAGCAGCCCCCTTGACTGCCCTTACCCGCAAGACAGTGGTGCGTTTTCACTGGACCCCAGAGGCCCAGGAGGCTTTCAGTGAACTTAAAACAGGCTGTCCATGGCCCTGTCTCAGCATCCTGATCCCGAGCTCCCTTTTATTGTTGAGGGATGCGTCAGAGGTGGGAGTTGGGGCGGTTTTGTCCCAGCGTTCGGCTCCCGATAATAAACTGCACCCATGTGCTTACTTTTCCCGCCGCCTTTCTCCTGCTGAATGTAACTATGACATAGGAGATCGGGAGCTGCTGGCGGTTAAACTTGCCTTTGAGGAATGGAGACATTGGCTTGAGGGGGCTCGACATCAGGTACTGGTCTGGACCGACCATAAGAATCTGGCTTATATCGAGCAAGCCAAACGCCTCAAACCCCGTCAGGCTAGGTGGGCTCTTTTCTTTGCCCGATTTGACTTCCTGCTGTCGTATCGCCCTGGGTCTAAGAACCTCAAGCCTGATGCTCTCTCTCGCCAGTGGGACTCTCCTATCTCCGAGGGTCCCCCTGAACCCATTGTTCCCCGGCAGAGAATTGTGGCTCCTATACGCTGGGGAATTGAAACAGAAGTGAGTAATGCCCTGGCGTCAGAGCCTGATCCTGGGGGGGGACCTCCTGGCAAGCTATATGTCCCGTCTGTTGTAAGGGCCAAAGTAATGGACTGGGGACATGCTTCGAGCTTCACTGCTCACCCAGGGGTTACTCGCACCCTAGAATTCCTCAGAAGGCGATTCTGGTGGCCAAGAATGGACCGAGAGGTTCGAGCTCATGTGGCAGCCTGTAGGGTTTGTGCCAGTAATAAGGATCCCAGAGCCAGACCTGCAGGTCTCTTGCACCCACTGCCAATTCCCAAACGCCCATGGTCACATCTCTCTCTGGATTTTATCACAGGCCTTCCCCCATCTCGTGGTAATACTGTAATCCTAGTGGTTGTAGATAGGTTCTCAAAAGCAGGCAGGTTCATAGCGCTGAGGAAACTCCCTTCTGCCAAAGAAACGGCAGAGTTGCTACTCCACCATATAGTCCGCATCCATGGCCTACCTGTGGACATTGTTTCGGACCGGGGTCCTCAGTTCAGTTGCCTGTTTTGGAAGGCTTTTTGTAATTCCTTAGGGGCCACCGCTAGTCTCTCTTCTGGCTACCATCCCCAGTCTAATGGCCAGACCGAGAGGGTTAACCAGGACTTGGAGCAGACCCTCCGCTGCCTAGCTTCCGAACGTCCCTCCTCTTGGGCTGACCAGCTCATATGGGCTGAATACGCTCACAACACCCTCTGGCACTCGTCTTTGGGTATGTCCCCCTTCGAGTGTCAATTCGGTTTTGCCCCACCTGTGTTCCCACAACAGGAAGAGGAGGGGGTGGTCCCCTCTGCGGCTCTTTTGGTGCAACGTTGCCGCCGCTCCTGGCTGAAAGCGCGCAGAGCCCTTCAGCGTGCTTCTGCGGCCCAGAAGCGGGCGGCTGACAGCAAGCGGCGCCTCGGGCAGTCTTTTAGGCCTGGGCAGATGGTGTGGCTTTCTGCTAAAGACCTGCCTCTCCGTGTTGAGTCTCGGAAGCTGGCCCCACGGTATGTGGGTCCTTTCAAGGTGCTCCGCAGAATCAACCCGGTTTCGTACCGTTTACGCCTGCCCAGGTCTATGCGCATCAACCCCACTTTTCATGTGTCCCGTCTCAAGCCCGTGCTTTGTGGCGCGCGGGCCCCGGCCCCGGCGCCACGTCTTATTGATGGTGCCCCGGCGTATACGGTCCGTCGATTGTTGAGGGAACGCCGGGTTCGGGGCCGCTCCCAGTTTTTGGTCGATTGGGAGGGTTATGGCCCTGAGGAGCGTTCGTGGGTCCCTGCCCGTCACATTCTGGACCCTGAGCTCATCAGGTCCTTTCGGCGGGACCGGGCTGCTGGTTTGGGAACGTCCGGTGCCGTTCCTAGGAGGGGGGGTCCTGTAAGAGCCCTACCCCGACGGGGCACTAGGGGGAGCCAAACCGCTGTTGGGAGACCTGCCAATCAGGCACGGTGATCAACAGTGATTTGGTTCACCTGTGCTTGGGCTTATTTAAATGCAGAGAAGACGAGTCTGAGTTGCTGGGTCGTTGTTTGACTCAGACGGTAATTCGGTAAAGATCCTTGGGTTTTCTCTCGGGGTCTCCCTGTCTCTCTCGCTTTGTGGTTGCGTCAGTTCAGGAGCTTCGGCTTGTTGTGCTGACTGACGCTGCACCCTCCCTTCCGAGTTTCTTGTTTTTTTGTTCCTTTTGTTTTTTCTACAACGTTCCAGCTCAACCGCTCACCCCTTTTTGAGCATTTTGTTTTCTACCCTTTTTGAGCATTTTGCTTTCTACCCGTTTTGAGCATTTTGCTTTCTACCCATTTTGAGCTTTTGTTTTCTACCCATTTTGAGCATTTTGTTTTCTACCTGTTTTTGGGGACTGGCAGCTTCGGGTACTGCATTTGGGTCCAAACCCTGTGTGGCTCCCTGGGTTCAGAGTAGGCCACACCGTTACACTACTATCAGCTTCAAACCTTTTAATGACCAACTACAGACTCTACTATCAGCTTCAAACCTTTTAATGATCAACTACAGACTCTACTATCAGCTTCAGACCTTTTAATGACCAACTACAGACTCTGTTTACTCTTTGTAACTGAGAATTTTAAACTCTTTTTAGTCTGTAAAGCCTCCAGGAGTCCTGAAATCAACACGCACAGATGAAGATCAAACATTAAATCTGGAAAAGTTGAGAACTGCTGAGAACTACAGTGAGATTCATCTTTAGAAATCATTCAAATTGTGAAACTACATATTGTTTGGACATAAAATATCTTTAGAGGTTAAACAGCCAGCAAGTTTGAATAAGGAATAAGAACACAGGTCAAAATAAAGAGCATTTGATTTCCTTCCGCTTTATGATATCTTTGCCATTTTTATTATATTACAGAATATATTACTGAAAAAAATGCAAGTGTATAAAATTGTAAGGACACTCTGCTCTACCCAGACTAGTACAGGTGTGGTGTGTACCGCTTTTCTCCAGGGCTCCCTCGTTCTCCTGTCTGGGACGCTTTTCTGATGCATTAGATTGTCCCTCCTGACTGGGACGCTTGTTTTTCTCCATGATGAGGCTGAAGGTAACGCTGAGAAGAGCAGGGAGGAGGGATGGTGAGCTGACAAACTGGTAGCGATCCTCAGAAACAGAAAGACTTTGTTACCTTATGACACATCAGGGTGTCATCAGTCATGTGATCTTTATTTACTGAACAGCAGCATCAATAACAATACAAATAAGAATAATGAATAAGATTACACACTGTGACACAATTATTCATCTGTTCAGACTCAAATGATCAAGCTTCACTGAGTAAATTCATTTCCTGGATGAGTTCTCCTTTTTAACTGCCCAGCACGGCCATCAGCAGAAGAACTCAGAAGCTTGGGTGTCGTTTTTGACTCTGCTTTCAGTTTGAAATCAAACTTTAAAAAAAGAACAAAATGCTTTGATCTTTCCTTCGACAGCGAGACGCTGAAAAACCTTTTCGTTGGTTTTCTCTCAACTAGACGACTGACATCTTTCCTCCCAAAAACCAGGACACACAGAACCGACATGCAGCAAACTCAGAACCTAGAACCCTGCGGTCTCATTCAGAAAAGATCAGCAGCAAACTCAATCAAACAGAACCGGAGAACGTTTCATTTTCATTCCCCCAAACTCTGGAACGCTGCTCATCAACGTCCGTCAGAAACGAAGTAAAGTTTCTACAAAAACAGAACCTTTAGCAGAACTTTTGGTTCACACATTAATATTTTCTACATTTTAACTCTAAACATTTTATAGGCCTCATTTTATTTCTATAGTTAAAGTCTTTTCTAGTGCAGTGATTTACAAAATTACAAAAGCTGATCTGCATCTAAAAGATGGAAAAGTGTCTATAACGTCAATAAGAAGAATTGTTTGTAGAACACCAGTTAAACCAGTTCATTTGTAAACAAATATTTTGATCATTGCTCAACAAAAAAAACAAACTGAGTTTTGGGTGCCAGTTCAGCACCGCCAGCAATCACAGCCTCTGTATTTAACACACACACACACACACACACGCACCATCCAGCAGGGGGCAGACATATCCAGCACCCTGGGAGCAGTGATGGGGACAGTACCTTGAACAGGGTAACCTCAGGCCTACCTACTGGTGTGGGATTTGAACCCACGACCTGATCCTGGATTCCCTAAACTCTAGACCACCGCTGGCCGGTGATTTATTGTCTGATAACTCGGTCTGTACTCGTGTAGTTTGGTCAGGTTTTTAAGTGTCTTCTGCGCTGGAGAACCTGGAGGACCTGAAGGATCTTGAGGACCGCTGATGGTTTCTCTGCATAAGCTTGAAATAATGAAGCCTGATTTGACCCATTCCTGCAGATCGTGCTGCTGCTGCTTTAAACACTTATAAAGTCAGAGATGAGGAGTGACATCAGCAGGTGTGAAAGTGGGCGTGGCCTCTGGTTTTATTCCCAAGACTGCACCATCAGTAACATCTACAGGATTGTAAAAACGACTCGTGCACAAGATCAGGTCCAAACAAACTGGGCTTTATCATCAACATAACACGAATAAATCGGGTTGCCAGAGTGTGATTTATTCCACAACAAACAACCATCAACACGGAACAGCCGTTCTTCACCGAACAGCCTCAGAGGTGTAAATAAATAAACCGCCTCCCCGTGAGTTCACACCTTTTAAAAAAAGTGTATTATAGAAACAAAAGAAAAGGTGTTCTTGTGCTTGTGAGCGTCGGCAGCTTGAAGGAACAGAAACAAACCTGAATAGATAAAAAAAAAAAAACACACCACACGATAATGGGATACATGAGATGAGTTGTTTATGCACAACACACACACACACACACACACACACACACACACACACACACACACGGCAGCATGCGTTCTTATATATATCTGCAAATATTTCAAACATTCTTCAAGTCATGCACGCGATCTTTAAATAAATAAAAAATAAATGCAAAGCTATCAAGTGCCCCACTCTGAGAAACAAAAAAATAAAATAAAAGATTTCTTATCGTGATCCGTTTAAAACGAGGGATGAACGTGGAGATGGAGCTGCGGGAGAACTCGGAGTGGCATTAAAGGTTCCTGAGGTTCATTATTACTGATGGTCTCTACGTTCTCCTCCCAGCTGTAAACTTTACAGGGAACATTCTGCTGGAAGGGTCCGAGCTGAGGTTCGTCTGATGGGCGGCGCGTTTCACATGATTAACTGTGCGCTGTTATCCACTCCGCCACCCGCTTCTGAACTCGAGCACAGTCCGAACTAGAGCTGCATGGAGGACAAAGGAAAAGAACCCAAAGTTCGGGATAAAATGTTCTAAAGTGGTTCTGAGTGAGGTCCGTCTGCGTGCTCAGCTTCAGCTCGGTCACCAACACCGCTTCCTTTAGAAAAAGCTTTAAAGTGAAACGGATTGGAAGCCGACGTGGTCTTCGTGTCCATCGATCTGAAATGTTTTTCTGTCTTTTTCTAAATGAGCGTCCGGCCGGAAGCTGCAGAGTTTACGAAAAGAGAAAAGTTTAAAAATAAAAAAAATAAAGGAAGTATCTTTCTCTGAACTCGTGGTGCAGGAAGTGCCTTAGCAGCGCTTTTCTCTCTGAGCTTTAAACAAGTTCATTTTCACGCCCTGTCCTCCGTTGACCGCCATCCGGTTTGCGGTTCCGGGTCGGACGTCTTCGCTGCCGCTGTCCTCGTCGTCGGACTGCCAGTCGCGCTTTAAGGGAGTCAGTTCTGGTGCCACGACGTCCCCGTCCTGAAGACAAGATTAAAATCCATTAAACTGACTGTCATTGCTAACGCGCACACACACACACACACACACCGTCCAGCAGGGGGCAGACATCTCCAGCACCCAGGGGTGCAGTGATGGGGACAGTACCTTGATCAAGGGAACCTCAGGGTGAGCTAATTGTCCAGGATTCAAAAACACAACCTTCCAAAGCCTGAAACACTAAACCACCACCGCCCTGCGGTTTGTCCAGATTTATCAGTAAAATCAGGAACAGAAACCATCTTCAAAACTCCAAGTTTCATTTCTAGATAAAAAAAACGAACGAATGGCTCTTACAGATCTTACAGACTTGAAGAACGATCAGAGCCAGTCTGGAAAGCTGCTGTGGAGTTGGAGACTCAGGTGATCGTTTGGGCTCGAGAGCTCTACTGTAGATCTGGCAGAGATTTCACCTGAACTGGACTCTATTGTTTTGTGTTTTGATTGCTTATTTGAATAAAAACAATAAAAATATAAATAAAAAAAAATCTAAAAGATACTGCTTAGATAAAAAAAAAATCGAAATCTGGAGGAAAACCTCAGAGGGTTTCTGAGGGAGTGTCGTCCTGCTGAGAGAGGACACTGCCATTAGGGGACACGTCACCATGCAGGGGGAACTTGGCCTGCAGCAACTTTTAGGTGTCAAAGGAACGTCCACGTGGGTGCAGGACAAACGGTTGTCTAGGAGATCATTGTCCAGAGTGTCACACTGTCCCCGTCGACTTCCCATAGTGCATCCTGCTCCCTCTTCTCCAGGTAAAGACACACACACACACACACACACACACACACACTCACACACAGCTGTCCACATGATGTAACCTGATCCATCAGCCCAACTTCTTCAGTTCTGATGTCCATTGTAGGAGCTTTCTTTGGACAGGGGACAGTATGGGCACTCTGACTGGTCTGCAGTTCCATGTGTTCTGATGCCTCTCTATCAGAACGGTTAGAGACAGACAGACAGACAGGCAGAGAGACGGTGTGGACGGTGAGGCGTACCTGAGGTTTGGAGAAGTTTCTGTTCATGCACCACTGGACAAAGTACTTCTGAGCAGCTTCTAAACTCCTCTCGTCCGTTTTCTTGCAGTAAACTCTGATCAGCTGCTCGGCGAACTTTTCCGGCAGCAGCTTGGAGACCTGCAGGACCAGGAGACATCAGTGACTCAGTGACTCACACTCTGCAGCACATCTGGGTCACTGAGACATTAAATATTGGAAATAATTCCACTAATATAACTTCTAAATAATTAAATTATATAACTGTAATAGATATATTTAGTTCCAAATATTTCTTATTACATTATAATATAATTATTATTAATACATTAGTAGAACAACCACAACAACAACGTCTGTACCTGGTTCTTGCGGATTTTGATGGCCTTGTTCGGGTCGTTCTTGCAGTAGAAGTGGACGCTGTTGATGGGGTTCTTGTCCTTCATGCCGTAGTCCATATAAATCACCTGCAGCCACAGAGCCCAGTGAGAACCTTACACCCAAAAACACCTCGGAACCGGTATTCTGACAGTAGGAGACAGAGTAGAACACCCTCCCCGGATATTCCTTTTATTAGAACTTCAGAACATGGAGAGGATCATCATGAGAACTAAAATTTGGAGTTTTACTAAAACTTGATATTAATTTTATTAAAACTTTATTCTGAGTTTTTTTTTTTTTTTTCAGAACCTCATTCAGGATGTTCATTTATTTAGAACTTTTCTCTGTACATTCATTTTATTAATGTTGTTATTTTCAGTTCTTCATTGAACCTGACTTCTCCTCCACCATCAAATCCTCACAGCAATGTTCCCAGAAGAGCAGAGGCTTCTGCTGTAAAGAGGAACAACCTCCTTTCATAAACACCCTCCATTAGAGAAGACACCCTGGTGTCCACACTTCTTTTCCCAAACAGATTTTAAAACTCTTTTCTCACGTTGACTACGAAGTCCTCGGGCTGGAGGTCCACCTCGGTGCCGTGGGGTCTGGAGTTTGCGACCTCGCTGGACCACGACAGCAGCATCTCCTGCAAAAACAATCACAAGAACATCTTACAGCAGTCTGTTAAAGCTCATCCTCATTGTAATGGACTGGAGTTTTACCAGCTGGTCCGTGCTAGCAACCGTAACCAAGGAAGGACTTCTTACCTGTGAGACATCCAGGTGAGACTCGGGCGTGGTCTGTCCCACACATTTGTACAGTCGCCTGCAGACGATGTTCTGGAGGATGGTCTGAGCTTCGGAGAGTTCGGGATCAGAGGAGTAAAGGATCTGCTCAAAGATGTGGTCTGTGGAGGAGCAGGGGTCACGGAGGTCAAACTGTTTCCAATAAAGTGGCCAGCTTACAGAGGCTTATGGGGTGTGGCCAGTTAGTAGCAGCACATGGTGGGTGTTTCTAATAAAGTGGCCAGTTTGTGAATTCATATCAACATGTTTGACTTACATGGTATCTCCACTGGAAGTAACTAATGTCTTTTTTGGGGGATTTTTTATAGATCAAAAGAAAAGAAGGAAATAAACTCTTGCGCAGAAGTTAGTGAACCTGTGAGTTTGGTGTACGCCTCCATGTCCTCGATGGTCTCCGAGATTTTGTACATTTTTCCTGAAGACCCTCGGATCTGAATGTAGGGATCAGCCTTCACCAAGGCTTCAGTTATCCTAACACACACACACACACACACACACACATCTAATAGTTATTCACTAAATTAAGAGCTGCAACACAACTAAACCTTCTAACCAATCAGATCTTGTTAACATGAGCTCCGAGTGTTCTGACCAATCACAGTTCCAGAAACGTGCTGATGAATCGAGGTCGGCAACTGTCTAATATTATCAAACCTCTCAAACTTCATCTTAGATGGTTTATTTAAAATCTATGAGAAATATATAAGTAATTTATTTTTATATATTTAAACATTACATTTGAATGAATAAAATGTAAAGAAATCAATGTCTTTTTCTGTGGCTGCGTGTTTGCATGTCAACAAGGATTATTTTATCATCATTATTATGATCATAACTATATTTGTCATTATTTGTTAGTATTACGAATATACACGGTTATGATTGCACAATATAAAAACCATTATTGGTCGTTATTATTGATAACTGATAAAGAAATCTACCCAACAATCCGATTTGTATTAAATCAATTCCATTACGACACTTTTAAACAGACCTTCATTAAAATATTAGAAAAGGGCGTCGACACTCACATGACCTCGGAGATGTTGGCCACTTTGTGCTGATAGGCTCTTCGGTGAAGGCAGTTCCTCGTGTGAAACATGTCGTACAAGTTGCCCACTTCCTGCAGAAAACAGGGCCGAACTCCGAATTAGGATCTCAGGAGAACGCTACACATGAAGGAACAATTCACTCCTCACAGCAAGAAGGTGTGCAGGGTGTGTGTGTGTGTGTGTGCGCGCGTGTGAGAAAGTGACTATTCTTGTCATTGTGAGAACACAGCACACAGTGAACCACTTCTGCATTTAGCCCATGCACAAACACACACTGCAGGGTGCAGCTATGAAAATGCCCGGGGAGCAGTGAGGGGGACGGTACCTTGCTCAAGGGTACTTCAGGGCAACCTATGGGTAAGGGCTTTGAACCCACTTGATCCTGTGGCCAAATTCACTAACCACTAGGCCAGCGCTGCCCCTCCGTGTGTGTGTGTGTGTGTGTGTGTGTGTGTGTGTGTGTGTGTGTGTGTGTGTGTGTGAGTGAGAGAAGAAGATTGGCCTTCTTATGCTAACAGCAGGCACCTTGTCTCTGGTACAGATGTGTTTCTTCCCCTTCACCTCACACACTCGGGCAAACTTGAGGAAGCGGTGATAGTCGAAGTTGTTCTGGATGCCCAGGTAGTGGCAGTCTCTGTTTCGAAAAACAAAAAAGACAATAAACGAATGGAGCAGCAAAGCAACCTAATAAAAAAAAAAAAAAAAAAGGAAACTGTGCTTCATTTCATCAACATTACACCCGGCCTGATTTCATTCCACACACGGCAGCGGTGCTCTAGTGTTCAGGATCAGAACGTCGTGGGTTCAAATCCCAGATCTGAAGTTTGCCCTGAGATTCCCTTGATCGAGGTACCGTCCCCATCACTGCTCCCCAGGTGCTGGATATGTCGGCCCCCTGCTGGACGGTGTGTGTGTTCAGGACAGAGGATGTGTTTGGTTCGTGGTTCACTGTACTCGTGATGATCATCACCTTCACTTCAGATCAGCTAAAATCAACCTTCATTCTTCTCGCCGTGAAGCCTCGGCCAAAAAGAAACGCAAAAACGAGACGATCGCGGTAAAGTTTCACGTTCTGTAATTACTCTTAACTCATTTTTGATTCCAGTTTAGTCTCCAGTTCATCAGCAGCTCTGCTATTGGCTTCTTGGTGAAGAGCTTCAGCGTCAGCACTCGTTTGCGGAATAGTTCTTCACTGAAAGCACAGCTGCGCCGTATAAATGAGTGTGGTGAATTTGATGGCTTTTAAGGTGCGAAGGAGCTCAGATCTTCACTCTGCTGGAACTAAAAGAGAGAACTTTTAGTTCAAACCCACAGTCCAAAGCTCCAGGAGGCCCAAGCACTGGAGCAGATCCGATCATTTCTCCAGATTGTCTTCATGGCTGATGGGTCGATGGAAAAAGCTGGGCTGAAAGTTGTAAAACAGACTTGAGCGGTTCAACTGGGGAGCTCTTTCCCATCAACAGGGAACCGGCTCCCTTCTGGAACCAAATTTGAAACCACTTGAAGCACTTTGATCAAAAACAATTTGGTTCATAACTTCAAAGGATTTTTTGCCCAGTCGGAACCTAAGACTTTAGCGGAGGTGTTCTTCTGGTTAACTTCCAGCGTTTAGCTCCTCCTCTGCCGAAGAAGGTTCTTGGTTTGGTCCTGTTAGGTGGAACACGGTTCTGACAATTCACACCCACAACAGCTCCAGGGCCCCGAAACATTGAGCAGATCTGATAACTTTCACACTTTAAACGTCCCCCACTTTCCCATCATTCAGAAGCGAAAGTGAAAGTGAACACACACACCGTCCAGCAGGGGGCAGACATATCCAGCACCTGGGGAGCAGTGACAGGCTCAGTATCTTGATCAAGGGAACCTCAAGGCAACCTACTGGTCTGGGATTTGAACCTACGACCTTCTGATCTTGGAGCCTCGTCTCTGAACACTAGACCAACGCTGTCCCAGTGCAGGTGAAGCCTACTGCTAGATCAATCAACAAAATCATAAATATGATTTAATACTTCAGTTAAATTAAGACCAAACTGACGTGTTTTGGGTTCATCACTCACAATTTATCGTCAGCTGCTGTTGCTTTCTTTAACCGAAAGGTTTGGAGTGTTTTTCAGTAAACCGGTGGTTTCCTTCTTTTTCAGGACATTACGAATAGTTGTCCTGGTTCTGCCTAATGTTTGTGAAATGCTTCGAATGAACGTTCCCAAGCACAAATGATGAGTTTTAGGCTTTTCCACAGAATCTTGCTGTTGTTGTTTGTTTTGGGGGGTTTCTCTCTACAGCCTCCTCCTCAGATCGAGTAACTGATTCGACCAATCATCAGGAGGATTTAATATTACAGTTAAATAAAAACATGCTATTCCATCCAAAGCGGTTTGGTTGTATAGATATTATCTTAAGACCCGTCGTCACGGATGTGTAGAATTGGACACTCGCCTTGCAAAATAGTCCCACTTGTCCACGTCAATGCCGTTTCGTTTATTCGCCACAATCTCGTACAGAAAGGACTTGTCCTCCGTCCTGCCTTTGTACGGCCACTGAAGGAAACGAGAACAAGCATGAACGTGCTGTTGACAGAGAGGAGCTCCTACACCAAACACTTAAATCCAGACTAAAACCCTCCTGTTCAAACAGACTTTCAGTCCAGAGGAACCATGTTCCTCACTTTTATCCTCAAGTTGGTTTGATTTCTTTTCTCTTTTATCTGTTAAAAGCTTTGCATTTTGTGTTTGTTCATTAAAAACACTTGAAAGGTGCTGCAGAATTAAACCTGCCTGGTGTTTTATTTCTGGACTGGACTTTAGAGACGGTACCTTACTGCCCAAAGCGTGGTCTTCCAGGGGTCCAGCGATTTGCTCCTTGATGAAGATCAGATCCTCCGGCAGCGTGAGGCCGTATTTCTCCATCACAGGTTCCAGATTATTCTGCTTCACCAGGTGGTCAAACATCTGCACCGAGGCACTCTCGTGCTACACACACACACACACACACACACACACACACACACACACACACACAGCAATGAAACTGAACACTGTTCTTTGCGTTAAATGCTGAGGGTCCTTTTTTAAAACCAAAATTCCACAAATTTCTCAAATTCTCTTCAGGATGAAGACATTGAGACATGGGCTTGGGTTATAAAGAGCTGTTTTCTAGATAAACTCCCTGCTGTCGGATGTCTGAGACCTTGTTTTAGTTTGGAGATGATTTTGGACCAAAACGGAACCCGTTCATGGTAGAGGAACACAAAGAAAAGTGATTTAGGATGATTCTACCATCATCACCGTCCCACAGAGACACTCAGACAGGTGGAGCACAGATTTGGGAAGTCAGGTTCCGTTCAGCAGCACTGGAATGAAATCAGAACTATTTCACGCCAAACCTGCTCTGGATGAGTCTGTTTATAAGAGGTGATTGTGAAAGTAGGTTGCCCTGAGGTAACCTTGAGCAAGGTACCATCCCCATCACAGCTCCTCGGGTACTTTCAATAACTGCTTCCTGCTGCAAAGTGTGTGTGGGTAAAATGCAGAGGCTGAACCTGAGCAGTTTCAGAAGCAGTGTGGAATCATCTCCAAAGAGAACGGAAAACAAAAGAAAATCAACGCCCAAAGAAGGACTTTGGGACGTCCTTCAAGAAGCCTGGAGAAGTGTTCATGAAGACAACTTCAAGAAAGGAGCTGGTCTAAGAGAGTTGAGACTGTGCTACATTTATGGCATTTAGCTGACGCTCTTACATTCCCTAGCTACAGGGACAGTCCCCCCCCCCTGCCCCCCGGAGCAACTTTGGGTTAAGGGTCTTGCTCAGGAACCCAATGGTGGTGAGGCTGGAGGTGGGATTCGAACCTGCAATCTTCTGAATAACGGTGGTGGTGAAGACTGACTTTAAAGCTGGTTAGAATGAAACTCTTTGTATTTAGACTGGAGTTACATGTGTTTGTACACAAATCATTTAACCTACTGTCTCACTTTCCTAAAAATAAGGAAATGGGGGTCAAGACTTCTGCACACTGTGTATTGTGTCCAGAAGGGATGTGCTCAGTGCCCTTACCTTCCATTTCAGCTCAGGCCGGACTTTTGGGATGAACATGCCATCAAACATGTGAGAAAACGGACCGTGGCCTGGAAAACATTTTTATTATGACACAGATATTCATTTTTGTTCCAAATGTATCAAGAACAAGCTTTAGGAGAGGAACTTAGAATAGAAGTCATTCCTCACCTAAATCGTGGCACAGCCCCGCAATCTGGACACACAGGATGTCCTGTTTGCTGATGAGAAGCTCAGGCTGTCTCTCGTTTAGAACCTGGACAAGACAGCCTGCTAAATACCCCACCCTGCACAACACAGCCGAAAATAAAAACATTACCATCACAACACGGCGGACAGGAACATCTGGTTCACTTCCAATAGCATGACATTCATTTAAGCAGATAGTTCAGCAAATTCTGAATTATTTTCCCCCAAATCCAAATTCTGCTCAAAGGACAAGACATTTATACTAATATTACGATATTTTCAGCATGCTGTTGCTCTGAGGGTGTTGATGGAGAAGTTCAGAGAAGGTCAGAAGGACCTGCATTGTGTCTTTGTGGACTTGGAGAAAGCAGATGACAGAGTGCCTAGAGAGGAGTTGTGGTTTTGTCTGAGGAAGTCAGGAATGGCTGAGAAGTATGTGAGAGTAGTTCAGGATATGTATGAGGGCAGTGTAACAGTGGTGAGATCTGTAGTAGGAGTGACAAATGCATTTAAAGTAGAGGTTTGGTTATATAAATGATCAGCTACCAAAACAGCTGCCAGTGCAAGTAGGCTTTTGGTTTTGCATCTAGTTGCCTTCAAAAGACTAAAAAGGTAAAAAAAGAATGATAATCATGATAAAAGTGCAGTTCAATCCGGAGCAGGGTTGCCGGATCAGGCCGTCTTGGTTCACATTTCAATTGCCTGTAAACTTGTCTGGTCAGTGGGAGGGATTTGTCAAAATCATTCTTCGCAATATCTGGCAACTTGTTACAGAGAGCCTCCTAAACATAAGCAAAATGAGGCAGGCTATATTAGCTAACCGAGGAGCGCAATGTTTAATATTTACCCGTTTCATTTTCACTCGTTGCTTTGACTTTTTTCCGTCTTACCATTTCAGCGCCCGTGTAGTAAACATTCAGACTGTTTTTGAGGCCTGCTCGGCCAAAAGAACAGAAGATGATTCAACTGGTGGCTCATCTGAGGAACATTCATCGCCACCCGAAAAGACACCGCTTACAGCGTATCCACACTCTTATGCATGAAGGAAACCAAAAGCGACTCTGGACTTGAGGTCCTGCTTGTTAGTGAGGATTTTTAAGAATTAAGAATAAAGCGCAGAAGATAGTACAGATCAGACAGAGCGAGGTCGAGGGAAGGCACCTGATGATTTTAGAATTCATTTCACTGATGGTATGTGAGGGAGAGTATGGATCCGAAAAAAAGAAATTGGCTCCTCAATATCTTAAAACTAAGAGTCAGTGGGTCCTAAGGTGTTTATCTTTACCTCAAGCCCTGTTAGGAGTTATCCTGACAGCTCCAGCACTAAAACTAAAGAAGAAAACTTCAAACACTGAACTTCTCTTTGCAGATCTGCTGCATCTGGAAGGACTGAAGCCTCTTTCTTCTCAGGCTGCTTAGAAAGTAAAAGCGAGTTAATTGAATTTAAGTGGTCCCCACCCGACAGAGTGCTCGAACCGGTTGTGCGACGCTCCAGGAAACACCAGGTAGGTCCCACCCAGCTGTTTAATGTGCCTCAGCCTCTGGAACTGAGGCGTGTCGATGAAACGGATCAGCAGGGGGTGGAGCTCGATGTGGCCGTGAATGGGGTCGTTAAACACCTGCAGAGACAGAAGACGACGGCAGAGAACGGTCTGAGGAGCACTCGGACCAGAGACCACACCTCCTTACACATGACGGGTGAGGAGTGACACGAGAAAGTAAAAGTACATGCCAATAAATAAATCAATAACAGCAAAAATTATTTTTTAAACATGGAAAAATTAGTTTAATAAAAATTCGAATAATCTGAAAATATGGAACAGGCAGAAGTATGAAAGTGAAAGAGAAAGTGACGACCCCCGTCATTGTGAAACGCAGCAGAGCACAACACGACAAAATTCAACCTCCGCGTTTCACCCACACACACACGTGCAGCAGTGGGCAGCTATTGAAAGCGCCCGGGGAGCAGTGACGGGGACGGTATCTTGCTCAAGGGTACCTCAGGGCAACCTACTGGTGAGGGAATCGAACCCACAATCTTCCAATCCGGGGCGACACCCTCACCACTAGACCACTGCTGCCCCAGTGGTGAAATGAATTATTTAAATCATTAAGAATTTTAACTGCCATTATTTTTTGTTAATATATATTTTTTAAATAAATAAATATTCCAATGAACTCATTAATTAATCAGTTCTACTGAGTGATGGGGGAGAGGGAGGACCACCCTACACACCCAGAGAGAGAGAGTGGACAGTTCTACTGAGTGATGGGGGAGAGGGAGGACTACCCTACACACCCAGAGAGAGAGAGGACAGTTCTACTGAGTGATGGGGGAGAGGGAGGACCACACTACACACCCCAAGTGTCACACAGGAAAGAGGAAGAACAAAAGGATCCAACATACATCTTTGAAAAAGGAAGGAATATGATTTTCCAGACCTTCATGGGTTCGTTTGAAAACTGCCAGCATTTCTGGAGGCAGTGGAGGAGCTGAAGCCTTGCCTCCTTGGAGCTGAGAGACAGAAAAAGATAAAAGCAAAAAAAAAGAAGAGGCATTAGTCGTTCTTTCCTGCATGAACATTTTCCAACCTCTCCGTCCCTTAAAATAAAACTAATTTCCACTTCCATCTCTACTAAACACCTCCATTCCTCTAGACCAATGACCTTTCCCTTCCTCATCCTCTTCATCGCTGCCCTTACTTCCTTATTTTTCTCCTTCTTTTGGTTGTACTCACTAGGCGAAACAACTGACTCCATTTCCTCTCCGTTTCTTACTCTGGCCACATCTGTAAACCTCCTCTTTGATCTTCCTCTTTTCTCTTTCCTCATTTCTAATCCTGTCCACCCTCGTCACACCCAACAAACATCTCAGCATCTTTAACTCTGACACCTCCAGCTCTGCCTCCTGTCTTTTCACCACTGTTTTCAACTAAAATAACATAGCTGATCTCACTACCGTCCTGTAAACCTTCCCTTTTACTCTTGCTGGTACCAGTCTATCACAGACCACTCGTCACTCTTCTCCACCCATTCCAACCTGAATGCACTCTTCTTCAGTCGCCGTTACTCTGAACTGCTGATCCCAAGTATTTAAACTCCTCCTCCTTTGTCACCTCTACTCCCTCGATCCTAACCACTCCACTTTCCTCCCTTTCATTCACACTCATGTATTCTGTCTTTGTCCTACTCACTTTCATTCCTCTCCTCTCTAGAGCAGATCTCCATCTCTCCAGGTTCTCCTCAAGCTGCTCCCTACTCTCACTGCAGATCACAATATCATCAGAAACATCATCGTCCACGGAGACTCCTGTCTAACCTCGTCCGTCAACCTGCCCATTAGTATTGCAAACAAGAATGGGCTCAGCGCTGATCCTTGATGTAAGCCAACCTCTACCTTAAATGCAGCCATCACTCCCACTGCAGATCTCACCACTGTCACACTGCCCTCATACAGATCCTGAACTACTCTCACATACTTCTCTGTAACTCCTGACTTCCTCATACAAAACCACAACTCCTCTCTAGGCACCCTGTCAGCTGCTTTCTCCAAGTCCACAAAGGCACAATGCAGCTCCTTCTGACCTTCTCTGTACTATGGGGTGGTGGTGGTCTAATGATAGGGTGCTTGCCTATGGATCTATGGCTAAGGACCCTGGTTCGAATCCCACCTCTAGCACTACCATCACTGGGTCCCTGAGCAAGACCCTGAACCCTGAGTTGCTCCAGGGGGACTGTCCCTTTAATTAGAAGTCGCGCTGGATAAATGCCGTAAATGTAAATGTACTTCTCCATCAACACCATCAGAGCAAACATTGTATCTGTAGCTCTTTATCAGCATGAAACCACACTGCTGTTCACTGATCATTTACATTTACGGCATTTAGCAGACGCTCTTATCCAGAGCGACTTACAGGTCCTAATTACAGGAACAGTCCCCTGGAGCAACTCAGGGTTAAGGGTCTGGACCCAATGGTGGTAGTGCCAGAGGTGGGATTCGAACCGGGGACCTCTGGATCCATAGGCAAGTACCCTACCACTAGACCACCAGCACCCTTATCATCTCCTCCTTTCTTAACCTGCTTCCACGACTCTTTCCCAGAACTTCATGCTGTGGCTGATCAGCGTTATACCTGCATGTACACTACTACCTTACCAAAACTCTGCACCTCCTGGTTCACCATCCTCAAATCATCCAATGTTCTCTCTCGTTCTATCTATTCATCAGCCCCTCAAAGTATTCCTTCCATGTTTCCATTTCTATCCTTTATTCAAACCTGCTGCACATCTTTCCCAGTCAAACGGCTTTCTTCTTTTCTCCCTCCTCAGCGTCCAACCTCTCAAACAACTCACCATTTGTCTTATCTGCAACCTCCCCCACCTCTCTCGATATGTTAAAATAATGAACCGATTCATAAGTTTCATAAATACAAACACACTCACTCTATGCCAATCTTCTGCAGCTGCTGTTCCGTGAAGCTGGGAAGCTCCATGGCTTGGCCGTTGGTCTCTGTGGAGAGTCAGTAAACAAGGATGTAAACTGTAAGAGGGAAAATAGAGCTCTTGTCTCAGCGCCAGCAATGACTCTGCATTAATACAGTGCAGTAAACCCATCAAAGAGATCAGTGCTTCTGTTTAGACAACCAAAGAACCTTAGGTAGCAAATAACCCCATCCGCTAAAGGAGAACAAAGAGCATGATTCAGTTAAACATCCTTGAGTCGAGGTCATCACCAAACTTCCTGAAGCAAAAGTTGGAGAGGACACCCTCTGTGCTTTTCCTATCTGTCTCCAAGCAACTCTTTATATTCCTTCATTTAACAGATGCTTTTAATCTAAAGTGACTTTCACATGAAGAAACAGTTTTCAGGCTTCTGGTCAATGAGCGTATGAGTTGAACAGGAAGTGGTGAGTGAGTGAGTGTGAGTTGGGGGTGTTAGAGTGTCGGAAGTGTTTGGTGAGGAGCTATTCGCAGAACAGATGATCTTGAAGGTTAAGGGATGTCCAGTTCTGATAGAACCAGGAGCTGTACTGAGAGATGGGTTCTAACACTGAACACATAAGAGACAGACTTAACCTGGACAGAAAAAGGACAACTGGTCTTCAATCATGGTCCCCTAGGGTTAGGCTAACCCAGATAGACAGAGAGAGACAGATAGACAGTCAGAGAGAGGATCAGAGACAGAGACAGACAGACAGACAAAGACAGACCGAGAGTCAGAGACAGACAGATAGAAACAGAGACAGACAGACAGTCAGAGAGAAACAGAGACAGAGACAGACAGATAGACAGTCAGTGAGAAACAGAGACAGATAGACAGTCAGTGAGAAACAGAGACAGACAGCGGCACAGATAGACAGAGACAGTCAGAGAAACAGAGAAAGAGAAAAAGACAGACAGAGAGAGACAGCTAGACAGAGAGAGAGACAGCTAGACAGTCAGAGAGAGAGAAACAGACACACAGAGAGAGACAGATGGACAGAGAGAGAGACAGACACAGAGAGAGAGAGACAGACAGATGGACAGAGAGAGAGACAGACACAGAGAGAGACAGACAGATGGACAGAGAGAGAGACATGGACAGAGAGAGAGACAGACACAGAGAGAGAGAGAAACAGACACAGAGAGAGAGAGAGAGAGAGAGAGAGAGCGAGAGACAGATGGAGAGAGAGAAACAGACACACAGAGAGAGAGAGAGAAACAGACACACAGAGCGAGAGACAGATGGAGAGAGAGAAACAGACACAGAGAGAGAGAGAGAGAAACAGACACACAGAGAGAGAGACAGATGGAGAGAGAGAAACAGACACACAGAGAGACAGATGGAGAGAGAGAAACAGACACACAGAGAGAGATTTCTGTTTAACCAGATGATTGAATTGAACTGAATCCTAAAGTCAAGCCTGTTCAGTGAGAAAGAAGCCTTAAGGCTTAACTTACATATCCTGCTTTGTGAGAATTTAGACAGATAAATGTATGGATGAATGAATGAATGTATGGATGAATGAATGAATGAATGTATGAATGAATGAATGTATGTATGTCGTGATGTATGTGCGTGTAAGACAGAAAGTAGGAGCATGGCTGGTTTTTGTGAATAAGTGTCCGTACCCCCTCGTGAGCGCTTCTCCGGAGTGACGCAATCGAGCTCCTCGCGCGTGCGCTTCCCGGCCTCCATGACAGCCGCCGGTTCCGATCAGAGATTAGTGTCGAGCGGCTCCGGACCACCGAGCGGTGACGACTGGCTGAAATCGGTGTTTGTCGCTCTTTATTCGGTGAGCTGCTCCCGGCTCCGTTTTTGTCTTTGGCGGTTCCGCTCCCGCGCTGTCAGTCTCACAGCGCCCCCTACAGCAGCGGAAGAGCAACTCCACCACCTTTACTATCATCATCACTATTGTTGTTGTTGTTGTTGTGAAGGGAAAGGCTGTTGGTCCAGATGACATACCGGTGGAAGCATGGAGGTGTTTAGGGGAGATGGCGGTGAAGCTTCTGACCAGACTGTTTAACACAATCTTACAAAGTGAGAGGAGCCTGAGCAGTGGAGGAGAAGTGTACTGGTACTGATCTTCAAGAATAAGGGTGATGAACAGAGCTGTAGTAACTACAGAGGGATAAAGTTGATCAGTCATAGCATGAAGTTCTGGGAAAGAGTCCTGGAAGCAGGTGAAGAAAAGAGGAGATGATCAGTGAACAGCAGTACGGTTTCATGGTGAGAAAGAGCTCTACAGATGCAATGTTTGCTCTGAGGGTGTTGATGGAGAAGTACAGAGAAGGTCAGAAGGAGCTGCATTGTGCCTTTGTGGTCTTGGAGAAGCAGATGACAGAGTGCCTAGAGAGGAGTTGTGGTTTTGTATGAGGAAGTCAGGAGTTACAGAGAAGTATGTGAGAGTAGTTCAGGATCTGTATGAGGGCAGTGTGACAGTGGTGAGATCTGCAGTGGGAGTGATGGATGCATTTAAAGTAGAGGTTGGCTTATATCAAGGATCAGCGCTGAGCCCATTCTTGTTTGCAGTAGTAATGGACAGATTGACGGACGAGGTTAGACAGGAGTCTCCGTGGACGATGATGTTTGCTGATGATATTGTGATCTGTAGTGAGAGTAGGGAGCAGCTTGAGGAGAACCTGGAGAGATGGAGATCTGCTCTAGAGAGGAGAGGAATGAAAGTGAGTAGGAAAAAGACAGAGTACATGAGTGTGAATGAAAGGGAGGAAAGTGGAGTGGTGAGGATGGAGGGAGTAGAGGAGCTGAAGGTGGAGGAGTTTAAATACTTGGGATCAACAGTTCAGTGTAACGGCGAGTGTGGAAGAGAGGTGAAGAAGAGAGTGCAGGCTGGTTGGAATGGGTGGAGAAGAGTGGCTGGAGTGATTTGTGACAGACGCGTACCAGCTAGAGTAAAAGGGTAGGTTTACAGAACAGTAGTGAGACCAGCTATGTTGTATGGGTTGGAGACAGTGGCACTGACGAAAAGGCAGGAGGCGGAGCTGGAGGTGTCAGAGTTAAAGATGCTGAGATTTTCGTTGGGTGTGACGAGGATGGACAGGATTAGAAATGAGTATATTAGAGGGACAGATCAGGTTAGACGTCTTGGAGACAAAGTTAGAGAAGCAAAGCTGCGTTGGTGTGGACGTGTCCAGAGGAGAGACGAGGATTATATCAGGAGGAGGATGTTGAAGATGGAGCTGCCAGGAAAGAGGAGAAGAGGAAGATCAAAGAGGAGGTTTATGGACGTGGTGAGAGAGGACATGCAGGTGGTTGGTTTGAAGCAGGAAGATGCAGAGGACCGGAAGAAACGGAGACGGTTGATCTGCTGTGGCGACCCCTAAACGGGAGCAGCCGAAAAAGGAAAGTTAGTCGTTGTTCTACCTTGTTATTTTATTATTATTAAATAATAATTATTATTATTTATTATCATTTAATTGTTATTATTATTATTACATTTATGTTATTACTATTATTGTTATTGTTGTCAAACAGCTGAGAACACTATGATCACCAGAAACAGATACAAGAGGCTCAAACACAAACCACAGAATAACAACAGTCACAATAATAACTAAACTACGGCACCGCCCTGCATTTGTTATTATTTTGCTGAAGTTTTGGTGTTTTGCTGTAGTTTGTTTATATTCTGCTGTAATTGGTTATTTTTTGTACTTTGTTGATATTTTGCATTAGTATGTTATTATTTTGCTGGAGTTTACAGTTTTTTGCTGAAGTTTATAGTTCTTGTTACTGTAGTTTATTGATATTATGCAGTAATTTAGTTGTTTGGCTGTAGTTTATAGTGTTTCTGCAGTAATTTAGTTGTTTTGCTGTAGTTTATAGTGTTTTTGCTCTAGTATGCAGTGTTCTGCTGTAGTTTATAGTGTTCTGCTGTAGTTTATTGTATTTTTGCTCTAGTATGCAGTGTTCTGCTGTAGTTTATGGTAATTTCTGCTGGAGTTTAGAGTGTTTTAGAGTGTTTTGCTGTAGTTTGGAGTGTTCCGCTGTAGTTGTCTGTAGTTGAGGGCTGTAGTTGTCTGTAGTTGAGGGCTGGTGTTGTCTGTAGTTGAGGGCTGTAGTTGAGGGCTGTAGTTGTTTGTAGTTGAGGGCTGGTGTTGTCTTCAGTTGAGGGCTGTAGTTGTCTGTAGTTGAGGGCTGTAGTTGTCTGTAGTTGAGGGCTGGTATTGTCTGTAGTTGAGGGCTGGTGTTGTCTGTAGTTGTCTGTAGTTGGGGGCTGGTGTTGTCTATAGTTGTCTGTAGTTGGGGGCTGGTGTTGTCTGTAGTTGTCTGTAGTTGGAGGGCTGGTGTTGTCTGTAGTTGTCTGTAGTTGGGGGCTGGTGTTGTCTGTAGTTGTCTGTAGTTGAGGGCTGGAGTGTCTGTAGTTGTCTGTAGCTGAGGGCTGGTGTTGTCTGTAGTTGTCTGTAGCTGAGGGCTGGTGTTGTCTGTAGCTGAGGGCTGGTGTCTGTAGTTATGAAGTAGTTGAGGGCTGGGTGTTGTCTGTAGTTGAGGCTGAGTGTTGTCTGTATTTGAGGGCTGAGTGTTGTCTGTAGTTGAGGGCTGGTGTTGTGTAGCTGAGGCTGGAGTGTTGTTGTCTGTAGTTGTCTGTAGCTGAGGGCTGGTGTTGTCTGTAGTTGTCTGTGGCTGAGGGCTGGTGTCTGCTGATTGTCTGCTTAGCTGAGGGCTGGTGTTGTCTGTAGTTGTCTGTAGCTGAGGCTGTGGTGAGAGGCTGGTGTTGTCTGTAGTTGTCTGTAGCTGAGGGCTGGTGTTGTCTGTAGTTGTCTGTAGCTGAGGGCTGTAGTTGAGAGCTGGTGTTGTCTGTAGTTGTCTGTCGCTGAGGGCTGGTGTTGTCTGTAGTTGTCTGTAGCTGAGAGCTGGTGTTGTCTGTAGTTGTCTGTAGCTGAGGGCTGAGTGTTGTCTATGGTTGTCTGTAGCCAAAGGGCTGTAGTTGTGTCTGTAGTTGAGGCTGGTGTTGTCTGTAGTTGAGGGCTGTAGTTGTCTATGTAGTTGAGGGCTAGTGTTGTCTGTAGTTGAGGCTGTAGTTGAGCTGTAATTTGTTTGTAGTTGAGGGCTGGTGTTGTCTTCAGTTGAGGCTGTAGTTGTCTGTAGTTGAGGGCTGTAGTTGTCTGTAGTTGAGGGCTGGTATTGTCTGTAGTTGAGGGCTGGTGTTGTCTGTAGTTGTCTGTAGTTGGGGGCTGGTGTTGTCTATAGTTGTCTGTAGTTGGGGGCTGGTGTTGTCTGTAGTTGTCTGTAGTTGTCTGTAGTTAGGGGGCTGGGTATTTGTCTGGTGTCTGTAGTTGAGGGCTGGTGTTGTCTGTAGTTGTCTGTAGTTGGGGGCTGGTGTTGTCTGTAGTTGTCTGTAGTTGAGGGCTGGTGTCTGTAGTTGTCTGTAGCTGAGGGCTGGTGTTGTCTGTAGCTGAGGGCTGGTGTCTGTAGTTGTAAGTAGTTGAGGGCTGGTGTTGTCTGTAGTTGAGGGCTGGTGTTGTCTGTAGTTGTCTGTAGCTGAGGCTGGTGTTGTCTGTAGTTGTCTGTAGCTGAGGGCTGGTGTCTATAGTTGTCTGTAGTTTAGGGCTGGAGTGTTGTCTGTAGTTGTCTGTAGTTGAGGCACAGTGTTGTCTGTAGTTGTCTGTAGTTGGGGCTGGTGTTGTCTGTAGTTGTGTCTGTAGTTGAGGGCTGGTGTCTGTAGTTGTCTGTAGCTGAGGGCTGGTGTTGTCTGTAGTTGTCTGTAGCTGAGGGCTGGTGTTGTCTGTAGCTGAGGGCTGGGTGTCTGTGGACTGTAAGTAGTTGAGGGCTGTGATGTTTTCTGTAGTTGAGGGCTGGTGTTGTCTGTAGCTGAGGGCTGGTGTTGTCTGTAGTTGAGGGCTGGTGTTGTCTGTAGCTGAGGGCTGGTGTTGTCTGTAGTTGTCTGTAGCTGAGGGCTGGTGTTGTCTGTAGTTGTCTGTAGCTGAGGGCTGTAGTTGAGGCTGGTGTTGTCTGTAGTTGTCTGTGGCCCCAGGGGCTGAGTGTTGTCTGTAGTTGTCTGTCGAAAGCTGAGGGCTGGTGTTGTCTATGTAGTTGTCTCTGTAGCTGAGAGCTGGTGTTGTCTGTAGTTGTCTGTGGCTGAGGCTGGGTGTTGTCTGGTGTCTGTAGCTGAGGCTGGTGTCTATGGTTGTCTGTGGCTGAGGGCTGTAGTTGTCTGTAGTTGAGGGCTGGTGTTGTCTGTAGTTGAGGTCTATAGTTGTCTGTAGTTGGGGGCTGGTGTTGTCTGTAGTTGTTTGTAGTTGTCTGTAGTTGGGGGCTGGTGTTGTCTGTGTTGTCTGTAGTTGAGGCTGGTGTTGTCTGTAGTTGTCTGTAGTTGGGGGCTGGTGTTGTCTGTAGTTGTCTGTAGTTGAGGGCTGGTGTTGTCTTCAGTTGAGGGCTGTAGTTGTCTGTAGTTAGGGGCTGTAGTTGTCATCACCTTAGTTGAGGCTGGTATTGTCTGTAGTTGAGGCTAGGTGTTGTCTGTAGTTGTCTGTAGTTGGGGGCTGGTGTTGTCTGCAGTTGTCTGTAGCTGAGGCTGGTGTTGTCTGTAGTTGTCTGCTGAGGCTGGTGTCTGTAGTTGTCTGTAGTGAGGGCTGGTGTTGTCTGTAGTTGTCTGTAGCTGAGGGCTGGTGTCTGTAGTTGTCTGTAGCTGAGGGCTGGTGTTGTCTGTAGCTGAGGGCTGGTGTTTTCTGTAGTTGTCTGTAGTTGAGGGCTGGTGTTGTCTGTAGCTGAGGGCTGGTGTCTGTAGTTGTCTGTAGCTGAGGGCTGGTGTTGTCTGTAGCTGAGGGCTGGTGTTTGGGGCGGAGGGCTGAACTGAAGGGCTGAACTGAAGGGCAGAAGCGCAGAACAGCGACGCGGTAAAAACACTACAAACACGAAGCCAATGTGTCTTAAATTCTCTCATTTTCACTCCTGAACTGCGGATTAATGCGCTGATCATCGTGTCGGCCGTGTTTTGGGGAGTGAGAGCGGGTTTGATGAGTTTTTGTCGATTTGGCTTTAGCCTCGGCTTGTGTTTTGAGCTAACGCTAACGCTAACGCTGGCCTTTTCTCCGACTCTAAAATTAATTTAAAGCCTTTTTCCTCAAACCGGGCTCGGTGACTTTCCCCCAAACCCATACTGGATGTGTCTCGTTACCAACTTTAAATAAAACCGCACATCTGAACCACAAGAACGTCAAGCTTTAACGTTAGCTTAGCATTAGCTTAGCCGCCGGCTAACCGTCGCTTGCTAACTTTTTCAACTTCTCCAAGTTGGTTTTCTGAGGCGGATGGTCGCTGATGTGATTCTTATCGTGGGTTTAACACCTTTAAACTAATCCCCAGTCGGGGTTTGGGCTTCAGTGCTGCACTAGTGCCGACATTCTCCCTGTTTGTACAGATAAACATGGGCGAGTCGTGTTTGGGCTCACATTATTAGCCGATATTGACATTATTAGACTCTTACTGATGAAGTCCGAATGCGCTGCAGACACATGATATCAACTACCGTTTCTCGCTGATTATGAGATTAAGGTGGATGTCTTCCCTGTTTGAGGCCACAGACCGTGCAAAGAAAGGCCAGTCTGTCTGGAATAAAGTGATTATTTATTTATCTCACTTTACAGGTCAGTCCTTTAACTGTATAAACTGACCTGATACCTCATAAAGCCTCCAAACTCTCTTTAAAAAAGCTGGAAATGTTTCCATTTTCCATCTTCCACAACACTACTGCCAAACAGAAAGTTCATCCTTAATAAAGTCTTTATTGACTTCTGTAAAGTCGTCTAATGTAAAGACGAGGCCTGGAAATCTTGCCAGGATTTGGGGGGAAATTCAATGTTGTCTTTGTTAAATGTAATATCGTATGTATTACATGATTATAATATAATGTTATTGCATTAAAGAGCCCATATACTCCTCCACACCGTTCACAGAGAGCAGCCGGGATTCAGATCGTGGTTTTTGTGATGTCACAAAAACCAGCCAATCAGAAAAGAGGTCATATTGGAAAACTGCCTGTTTCTGAGGCGTTAACGAATTAAAATATGGAGCTTCCCGCCTGATACGATATTATTTTAATAATATCAGACAATACATCCTGCAGCCCAAGCTTCTACTACAGCCATAGTTTAGGGACGCTAATGATTGTGGACCGTCCTCGCTGAGCTGGGAGACGTCTCCTGAAACAGCGTGTCTCAGTCAACCAGATAACATGAAGCGTAGGGACGCTTTCTATTAGTAAACGATTAATCGATGGACTAATCCTGTCCATGCTCGTCCCTCCCAGCGCAAACCTCAACGTCTTCATCTCTGACACCTTCAGCTCCATCTTTCTCCAAGTCTCTTTGCAGAACAAAAATGAAAGAACACTGACAGACACAAAGGACAGAGCTGTGAGAGCCCAACAGGAAGGACGATGTAGAAGAAGAAATCAAGAAGGTGGAGAAGTGGAACAGAGGAAGAAGAAGTCTTTAACTGAGTTTTGAAGGGAGACAGAGAGGACGTTAGATGAAGATTTTGAGGGAATTGCAGAGTTTAGGGTCCACCACTGTGGTGAATTCATGGATTTATCAGAGGAGAAGTGAACGGGTGGGAGGGTATGGATGGAGTATTTGGGTGAGGTATGGAGGGACAGATCCGTGAAGATCTATAAACGTGCTGAGAAGCAGTCTGTATGGAACCTGGTTTGATCCGGGCAGCCAGTGGAGTAGAACGTGACTTTGATTTCTTCTTGAACCTCTGCAGATGGCCGCCATTCGGAAAAAGCTGGTGATAGTCGGAGACGGCGCCTGTGGAAAGACCTGTTTACTCATCGTCTTCAGTAAAGACCAGTTCCCCGAGGTGTACGTCCCCACAGTGTTCGAGAATTACGTGGCAGACATCGAGGTTGATGGCAAGCAGGTAAGGAGGGATTTCAAACGAAAAAACATCCATTTATGATGAAACGGACCAACGTACTGAAGACCTTCAGGCTCCAAGGTGACCGTTCCTAATTTTTAGGAACTTTATTCCATGTTTATGGATAACAGTGATTCAAACCGTGTCAGAAACCATGTAAGCAAGTCTGTGTTTACATTGGTGTTCAGATGAGTTTGAAATATTCCTGATTGAATTTGAAATTTGTTGCTGGTTCAAAACACTCGCAACGTTTTGCTTTGGAAAGGTTTTTAAACGTCATTTTTTTCTTTGCTGATACAAGATTCGACCCAGAGATTGGAGTCAGCGTGCTCCATTATACAAGCATCAACATCTCAGTGTCAAAAGAAAAATTTGTGAAGCACCAGCTTTACAGATTTACAGATAGGAGGAGGGAAATGCCAAGTGAAGTTATTATTATTTTTATTATTATTGTTATAAATGGACTTTTTTCTTTATGCACTGCAGGTAGAGCTGGCCTTATGGGACACCGCAGGCCAGGAGGACTATGATCGATTAAGGCCACTTTCCTATCCCGATACGGACGTCATCCTCATGTGCTTTTCTGTGGACAGTCCCGATAGTTTGGGTGAGACATCTGAACGTTTTTGGCAAAGTAGACCTGTCGTTTTCACAGCTTGCATCAAATGTCCTTCCCTCAGAGACGCTGTAGGTTCTCCTTTAGGTTAATACCTTTCCACCTTGACGGTGTGCAGCCAGACTGTAGCCCGTCTGTTGGTGCAAATTGTCCTCTACACCTTCATGAGGGGACAGACTTCAAATTGGCTTATGCAGCATCACACACACTGCTGGATGAAGGTCACTGATCCTGAAACAGTCCTGCTCACAAATACAAAAACATACTCGTTTTTATCTTTTGGCTGCTCCTGTTAGGGGTCCCAACAGCAGATCATCCATCTTAGTGTCTTTCTGTCCTCTACATCTTCTTCTTTCACCTCAACCGCCTGCATGTCCTCTCTCACCACGTCCATAATCCTCCTCTTTGTCCTTCCTCTTCTCCTCTTTCCTGGCAGCTCCATCCTCAACATCCTGCTCTTGATCTACTCCTCGTCTCTCCTCTGGACACGTCCAAACCAACACAGCCTCACTTCTCTCACTTTGTCTCCAAGCTGTCTCTCTAAATTACACGTTCCTAGCTGGTTTAAATGCTCCGTAGGAGAAAATAAGAAAAGCTGATTTATATTAAGTGTTATTTCTTCCAGAAAATATTCCAGAGAAGTGGACGCCGGAAGTGAAACATTTCTGCCCGAACGTGCCCATCATACTCGTGGGGAACAAAAAGGACCTCCGAAACGACGAGCACACTCGAAGGGAGCTGGCCAAAATGAAACAGGTGCTCTCTCTCATTCTTTTATTTTTTAATTCAGTGAGATTTTCCAGCAGCAAAAACACATCCCACACAAACAGGATTGACTTAAGCCTTATAACAGTGAATTTAAAGGAGTGATCTGGAACAAAAATATCATATTTACTATTTCTCCCTCCTCCAGATGTGGTCGATCAGCTGAGACAAGTCCAAACTTTGCTTATTAAGTTTAGCACTGGTAACAGTAAAAATCACCCAGAACCCTTCTGTAAATCAAATATTCTTGAGCCCCTTATTGCCTCATATTCCTATTGCCTCATATTCTTATTGCCTCATGTTCCTATTGCCTCATATTCCTATTGCCTCATATTCTTATTGCCTCATATTCCTATTGCCTCATATTCTTATTGCCTCATGTTCTTATTGCCTCATATTCCTATTGCCTCATGTTCCTATTGCCTCATATTTCTATTGCCTCATAGGCAGCAATGGCCTAGTGGTTGGGTCGACCCTAGAATCAGAAGGTTGTGGGTTTAAATCCCAGGCCAGTAGGTTGGCCTGAGGTGCCCTTGAGCAAGGTACCGTCCCCATCACTGCTCAACGGGCGCTTTCAATAGTTGCCCCCTGCATGTGTTTGTGTGTTGGTGAAATGAAGAGGTGTAATTTTGTTGTGGTTCAGGGTGTGCTGTGTTTCACAATGACGCGTACAGTCACTTTCACTTTCATGCTCTGCTTCCAGACTTCTTTGTATGTTTCATCTGCTCACCTGCTCACCTGCTCACCTGAGCAGTTCTCCAGATCTTCCTGAAGGACAGTGTTGTTGTCTCTCATTTTCAGTCCAGTCTCTGTACCTGAGCGGTTCTCCAGATCTTCCTGAAGGACAGTGTTGTTGTCTCTCATGTTCAGTCCAGTCTCTGTACCTGAGCAGTTTGATAGTTCTGTGTTGGTTAATCCACACAGTGATCTACGTCTGAACCTTCAAGCAGAACAAAGCGTCTAACTTAAGACATGAAGCAGTGAAGAACCAGGAGCAGATGATTCCAGATGATCAGGGGATTCATTTACTGCTGATGCTGAATGCTGAGTGGTTGGAACCTCTTTATCTAGAACCTAATATCTTAAGGCACTTTGCAGCCTGGAGCACCAAAACATTTGTTTCTTTCATTTAATCCTCAACATGACAAAGATAGATGTCTGATAGACAGAATTATTATTTTTTTTATATACCATCAAAGTGTTTCTAAATCTAAAGAAATTAAGTGCTCTCCACCTCCTCCAGATCTTCATGAAGGTGGATCAGACTTGTGGGTGTGGTTTAGGACACAGTAGGACTTACTGTCTCTACAAACATCAACTAAACTCCAGACTTCTTACACAACAGGGTGTTTTCAGGAACTGATCTAGAATCAGTCCTAAATATGGAGGAATCTGATCCCAGATCTGTCTGAACAGCAGCGCTGGAGTTTGAGTTAGTTGTGGTTTGTTTCTGACAGTAAGTCCTAGTGTGTCCTAAAGCACACACACAAGTCTGATGCATCTTCATGAAGATCTGGAGGAGGTTTGAGTGGATGGAGAAGAGTTTTAGGGCTGAAAAGATTTGGGTGACTTATTTGCCCCGTAGCCAGAAGAAAAGGAGCAAACTTTTCACATCTGATCGACCACGTTCGGGCTCAGCGGGACAGTTTGGATGTTTGATTTTCCCCCAAGCTATTAAAGTTTATAAATCACGTGTAGCTGCTTTCTGAACATCACAAGAAGAGGGCGCTATAATCCAGGATGTTCACAACCCCAGCTCCCACTAACCTGAGCTTTTTTCTCTCCACAGGAGCCTGTGAAACCCGAAGAAGGGCGAGATATGGCCAATCGCATCAACGCCTTCGGCTATTTGGAATGCTCAGCCAAGACAAAAGATGGCGTGAGAGAGGTGTTCGAAATGGCCACCAGGGCGGCGCTGCAGGCCAAGAAGCGGGGCAAGAAGAGCGCCTGCCTGTTATTATAGAAACACGCGATGACGGCAGGTAGTGGAGGGCTCAACTCAGCTGCGGAGGTGGGGGGAGGGGGACAGGTGTGCTTTCCCCATACAGATACACCTGAGGAATCATGGGAAATAAGAAGCAAACCTGGAGAGGTCTGTCGCACAACTTAGCTGTCGTCAGACGTCAGAGTGGGGGATCTGAGGGTAAGACTTTTCCTCCAAGGTTAGTTTTAAACGGTTTGATCAAAAATGCTAATGTTGCTAACAGTGAATGAAAGTCAATAGGCACCTGTTAGCGCCACAGGAAAAACAGGAAACAAAATTTTGGCTTCTTGCTTCCATTCGCTCCGTGAGCCATGTTGGCACGTTTTTGTGGCGCTGTAACTTTAACAAAAGACGCCACAGGCAGGGTTTGGTTTTATTTATCTTCATCATTTTAGCCCTTTAACGCTGTTCCAGCGTCAGTAGATTTCCCTCCACGGTCTCCCTCGGCGACGGTTTCTCTACGTTCGTTTGTAAATGTGTGTATATGGGTGCACGTGGTCACAGATCTCTTTGTAAATGAGTGTGCTTAGGCGGCTTCTTTCTGTTCAAGGTGGGTTTTTTTATCCTCTCCAGGGATCCTGGGATACACATTCGTGACCTAAAACATTGGTGTTATTTAAACCATGCCGTTTTTTAAACGTTGCATTTAGAAAATAAAGTTTCATGAAAAAGGTTTTGTGCTCTTCTCTTTGATTATTACTAAACATTTGACAAAAAATGACAATAACGCCAATTAAAGTTGTATAAAAATGTATTCTGGGTTTGTTTTTGTCACTTTTACAACATTGTTGGGATTATTTTCAGTGTCGTTTATAAACTCAATCTGCTAATCATCTTCTTTCGGCTGCTCCCGTTTAGGAGTCGCCACAGCGGATCAACCGTCTCCGTTTCTTCCGGTCCTCTGCATCTTCCTGCTTCAAACCGACCATCTGCATGTCCTCTCTCACCACGTCCATAATCCTCCTCTTTGTTCTTCCTCTTCTCCTCTTTTCTGGCAGCTCCATCTTCAACATCCTCCTGATTTAATCCTCGTCTCTCCTCTGCACATGTCCAAACCAACGCGACCTTGCTTCTCTAACTTTGTCTCCAAGACGTCTAACCTGAGCTGTCCCTCTAATATACTCATTTCTAATCCTGTCCATCCTCGTCACACCCAACGAAAATCTCAGCATCTTTAACTCTGACACCTCCAGCTCCGCCTCCTGCCTTTTCGTCAGTGCCACCGTCTCCAACCCATACAACATAGCTGGTCTCACTACTGTCCTGTAAACCTTCCCTTTTACTCTAGCTGGTACGCGTCTGTCACAAATCACTCCAGCCACTCTTCTCCACCCATTCCAACCTGCCTGCACTCTCTTCTTCACCTCTCTTCCACACTCGTAGTTACTCTGAACTCGATCTGCTAATACGGTGTAAAGTTACATTGTCTTCTTAAATATATCAAATATATTTGTCACGTTTATACACTTTATAAAGGCAATGCTGTAAATTCATGTCAAAACTTCCAGCCTGATAAAACGTCCCCGGTGTGTGTGTGTTTGTGTGTGTGTGTGTGTGGAACCGAACGTCTGAACGTCCCTCTACACCAGGGGTGTCAAACTCAATCGCACGGGCCAAAACTCAAAGCACGCTTTAGGTCTCGGGCCGAACAGGATAAACATTTATTGAACAGACTGAAGGTTTTTTGAAAATAAATATGAATCGAAACAGATGGGAAACAATATTATTCCAAAATAAATAAACTGAAACTTAAAATAACTTTTTAACTCCATAAAATCATCTCCTGTCAAAATGATACAAATTCAGAATATGAACAAGCTGCAAAAAACCTGAAAATGTAAGTAAAATTGGTGCTTTAAAGTAAAAGTTAAAATAATAACAAATCTAATTTTCCATGTTCTTTCATCTTCTGCCGTTCTCTCAGAGCTGCTTGGCGTCTTGGCAACAAGTTTGTTTATGTTTGGCCGTCGTTAGCAGCTCGCTTTGACTTGGAATGAGGTTTGTTTACATCAACAGACGCTTGATTGATCTGACTTAATTGACGTGGGATTGATCGCAGCTAGTCTATCGTTTGGTAAGGCAGCTGTTTTTGTAGTTTTGTAGTTTGTGTGTTATCGGCGGTTTATATCACCGGCCATTAATAAAAGATATATAAAATGATCTCACGGGCCAGATATAATTGTACGCAGGCCTGGACGTATAATATCATTTTATGTACATCTTTTTTTTAATGGCCCGGCGATATGAATTGCAGATAAAACTCAAACTACAAATCCCATAATGCAACACTTTGCGAACAATAGGTGCTCGTCAATTCCGATCAATCAAGCGTCTGTTGATGTACACGACCCTAATTACAAGTCAAAGCTAACTTTTACTTAAAAGCACAATTTTTATTTATATTTTCAGGTTTTTTTGCAGCATATTCATATTTTGAATTTGTATCATTCTGACAGGAGATATTTTTATGGAGAGAAAAATATTTTGTTATCTCAAGTTTAAGTTTATTTTTTTTGGAATAATATTGTATCCTGTCTGTTTCAATTCACATTTATGTTCAGAAACGTTGAGTTTTAGTCGGTTTAACACGTTTGTCCTGCTCGTCCCGCGACCTGAAGTGTGCTTTGAGTGAGTTTGACGCCCTGAACTAAGGCCTGAACCGGTGGTGGAGACACTGTCTGATGTCTGAGACGTTGTTTTAAAAGAGTTTGGAGAAGATTTTGGACTAAAACTGAACTCGTTTGTGGTAAGATTTGTTGTGAGGGATCAAGATTTTTAAATCTTTTTTTTTTTTTAATGAAAGTGACTATTCTTGTCATTGCGAGGTCACAGCACAGCACACACTGATCCACAACGAAATTGGACCTCTGCATTAAACCCATACACACAAACACCGTGCAGCAGTGGGCAGCTATTGAAAGCGCCCGGGGAGCAGTGACGGGGACGGTACCTTGCTCAAGGGTACCTCAGGGCAACCTACTGGTGAGGGAATCAAACCCACAATCTTCCGATGCAGGGCGACTCCCTAATGAGGACATCACACTGAGGCCCATCGTCCCTGGGTTCTCGCTCACCTGGATCAGGTGATGCCCTGCAAGGGCAGCGATTGGCTCTTGTCTCAGACCTTCCCCAAGGTTCTGGATAGAGTGATTGACACTCAGTGTGTGACCTCTGCAGTGAGCTTCCTTCCACGGAACCCTTTATTTAGTTTTGAGAAGCAAAGTTGCTTTGGACATGTCCAGAGAAGAGACGAGGATCATATCAGGAGAAAGATGCTGAAGATGGAGCTGCTGGGAAAGAGGAGAAGAGGAAGACCAAAGAGGAAGATTATGGACATGGTGAGAGAGGACATGCAGGTGGTCGGTTTGGAGCAGGAAGATGCAGAGGACCGGAAGTAGTGGAGATGGTTGATCCGCTGTGGCGACCCCTAAACGGGAGCAGCCGAAAGAAGAAGAAGAATTAGAATATTTTGCCTTTTATACCACGGGACGAGGAAGGTCCTGGGTTTGATTCTCAGGCGGGACACTCCGGGTTTGTTTCCTCCTGGAAATCTGGTTTCGTCCCCCAAAGACCTGCACGTCAGGTGGATTGGAGACGCAAAATTGTCCCCCAAGCTGTCTGTGTGTGTGTGTGTGTGTGTCTGCCCTGTGAAGGACTGGCAACCTGCCCCCACCTTACGTCCAGTGAAAGCTGGGATAGACTGCAGCACCGGCTGCGAACACAATCAGGACAAGCGGCTCAGAAAATGAGTGAAGGAGTTTAATGATCAAAATAGTCACAACAACAATCAAATCCAACAATCAAAAACACCACACACACATTTCCCAAATTAAAACAAAATGAAATACGATCAGTGATAAAACCTGAGGATCGATCAGTAGGAACATCTCTGACTCTGACTCTGGGCTCTAGTGGTTGGAGACAATGTCCCAGAATCAGAAGGTCAGGGGTTCGAATCCCAAAACCAGTAGATTGCTCTGAGGTGCCTTAGGTACCGTCCCCATCACTGCTCCCCGGATGCCAGATGTGTGGATAAATAGTTGTGGTTCACTGTGTGCCGTGTGTTCACAATGACAAAAGTTGTCACTTTCACTTTAATTAAAGTTCAAACTGTTTCATCATCACATCTCAGAGGAACCCTCGTGGAGCTTCACTGCTGGAGATAAAATAGCTTTAGACGTCTGGTTCCATTCTGCTCCACTGTGAAGAACGTCTGTTTACCTTAGCGATGAGAATTTTGACCGTATCAGGGGAAATCCCCTTTAAGGCTGATTCAGTCGGAGGGATCTGGCAACCCGGGTCAGCGCCACTATCAGTGTTTTCGGCGCAGCGAGGCTAAAGCAGCAAAACAAACGTTTATACAAGCTGCTGGCTTTCGCACATGCCTGCTTTGATAAAGGTAAAAACAAATAACTTTATTTCGCGTTTAAAATGGGAATAACTGCGTTTGTTGTCCAGAAATACCTTTTAGCTGAGCTACTTTAGCCAATCAGGCTAACCTAGCATAACTAGCCTCGGGACAAGAGCTCGGTTTGAGACGTCTGTGAGGTAAAAATACAAAATATAGCATTCGTAGTTCACTTAAATATAAATTACATACTTAAACGAGCTCACTTTGGTCTGAAAGAGCGGTTTTATTTAACATAACAGCTGCTCGGTTAGCATCGTGCTAACTTGCTAACATATTGGAGGCATTCTTCTGGTTTTTAATTTATTCTAAGAAAGATAAACATGAGAAAAACACGATATTTCTGCATTTCATGACCTCCTTTGGAAGGTTGCTGGGTCTTTTTTCGTTCCACCTTAAATGCAGCCTCAGTTGGTGCGGCATTTAAGGTGGAACTGCTTATTCTAGGCACAAGCTGGTGTTTTAGCTTTGTGTTTGTACATGACCAAAATTGTGTTGAATTTTATTTGAATAAAGATGTATTAAATCTTGGATTTAAAAAAAAAAAAAAAAAAAGTGAAGTAATTTGACTTTTTCTGCACATCTAGGTAGATTGAAAAGGGGGCGGCGCCCACAGTTGGGACAGATCGATCATGGATTATGAGAGGAGGTGAGTGGGCGTGGCTTACTGCGCGGTCTGTTCAGTAATGCATAGGTTTCAATTGACGTCACAACAGAAGCACCGCCCACTTAGAGGATCCAAAATCATCCCTTCCGCTCCACTGATCTTCACCTGGGTTGTTTCTCCACAACGCTGGATAGTTGGTGTGTAATTGGATGCACCAGCAGATGATGCTGAACTTCTACCAAATCCCTACAGAGAGACAAAGTCCAGAGGAGGACACGGTGGTCTTATGCCATTGGACGTGTCTCTGTCTTTGTCTCTGGGGAGGGAATGAAAGAATGGACACCAGTCATTCACACGTTTTCGTGTTGAACCGTTTGATCAGAGATGAGCTCCAGAGTTTTAATGATCCTGTTTTTAGTTCCTTTACCACGTCCTTCAGGTTCAGATGGGCTGTGTCCCAAACCGCACACTTCTACACTTCACACACTACACTACTGAGTGTGTGTCCAGTTTGGGACACTCTTGTGTGGACAGTGATGTAACGAGAAATCAATAATAAGTTCTCCAGTTAAAGATCTTCATCTTCAGTCTGAAAACTTCACAATGATTTTTGGAGAGAAGAGGGACGCTCGTGGTTAGGGAGTTGGCCACAGGATCGGAAGATTGTGGGTTCCAACCCCTTACCAGTACGTTGCCCTGAGGTACCCTTGAGCAAGGTACCGTCCCCGTCACTGCTCCCCGGACACTTTCAATAGCTGCCCACTGCTGCACGGTGTTTGTGTGCATGGGTTAAATGCAGAGGTCCAGTTTCGTTGTGGTTCACGTGTGCTGTGCTGTGACCCCGCAATGACAAGGGTTGTCACCTTCACTTCACTTTTTTCCCTTCATTATCACCCTTTACTTTAACAGTAAAGAGTGTCTCGTCCTTCGTCTCCCGAGCAGCAGCGTTAATTTCATCATTATTGGTCATTTAACTGACTTATATTCTCCTGTAAGTTTATTAGAAATCAGTGGTCTAGTGGTAAGGACCTTTACCCCCTGATTGTTTTTGGAACTTTATACAGAACTTGCTTATAATCTGTTTATTTCCTGTATGTAATCTCCCATTTATATCCAGTGTGTTTATATGGTGTTTAGTGGATGCAATATAGTCCAAAGTGTCTTACAAGTAGTCAAGTTTGGCGGTTTTTTGTTTCTTTTAAAGTGCTATTAAAAAAGCAACAGCCAAAGGAAAGTTTTACAGGATGGTAGTGAGACCAGCTATGTTATAAGGGTTGGAGATGGTGATGAAACAACAGAAAGTGGAGCTGGTTGTGTCAGAGTTAAAGATATTATTTGGGGTGGGGACGATTTCCTGCACAGTTTGCTCACAGCTCTTCTCCTTCTCCTTTTGGCTGCTCCCGTTAGGTGTCTTCACAACGGATCATCCGTCTCCATGTCTTCCTGTCCTCTGCATCTTTCTCTTTCACACCGTCCTCCTGCATGTCCTCTCTCACCCCATCCATAACCCTCATCTTTGTCCTTCCTCTTCTCCTCTTTCCTGGCAGCTCCATCATCAACATCCTTCTCCTGATAGGCTCCTCGTCTCTCCTCTGGACACATCCAAACTGACGCAGTCTCACTTCTCTCACTCTGTCTCCAAACTGCTCAACCTGAGCTGTCCCTCTATTATACTCGTCCCTAATCCTGTCCATCCTCGTCCCTCCAGATGCAAACCTCAGCGTCTGTAACTCTGACACCTCCAGCTCCACTGCCTGTCTTTTCATCAGCGTCTACAAAAAACAGTCGAAATTCTACAACTGAATAAAGAAAGGATGATATTTTCTCAATCATTTAACTCTACTGTGATTAACACGGGAAGAAAAGAGACATTAATTAACAAAGAATTAAAACACGGAAGTGCATCTGTCTCCACATTCCACATTTTTAAAGCACTTTTTATTCTTATTGCAGCGTCCTAATCTCTTTCTTTGCTGTTGTCAGGGACGGCCGCGGAGACCGAATGGGCCGCTATGGCAAAGAGACAGAAGATCACGACTACAGGGACATGGACTACCGCGGATATGGACAAGAGCGAGCAGCGGCAGACGGGTTCGGGCAGGATAATGGCGTGAGCGACGACCTGCAGTTCGGACACGATGACGGGCAGCGGGATTTCTCAGCAGCTCGCTTCCCTGAGAACCGGGCCGGGTTCCGACAGAGAGGAGTCCGTGACGGCGGCCGGCGGGTAAAAGTCTTCCCAACGGATTCCCACACTCGTTTCCAGCCGGAAGAGAGGGATCATCACTTCGAGGCCGAGCACGAGGCCCACAAACGGGACCATCAGCCCTTCAGGCAAATCCAGACTGAGATTAAAGAGGAGTGGGGCAGAACCGGGCGGCACAGCAGCGCCGCTCGGGACGAATATGGGATTGGACGACACGTGGACGAGGAGAAATACGCCAGAGGCGTCGGCCAAAGAAGGGTGAGGACATGGTGGACTGTTATTAAAGACCCAGCGTGATGGAAAAACCGTGTTTTGATGTAAAATGATAATGTTTTTGAAACAAGCCATTTGTGTTGGATTTGTGATGTCACAAAAACCCCTCATTTACAGACTCCTTATTCAGTCTAGTCCTGTTTACAGTTTCCCCGCTGTATTGAGACACAATGCAGGGAAACTGGATCTTTTTTTTTTTTTTTTTTTTTTTAGAATCACAGATGAAATCTACATAGAATAGAATCATTACTTTAACATTAGTTACATTTATATCTGTAAGCTTAAAAATAAGCTAAAATAAAGTTGCAGGTCATTAGTCCAGCTTCACCTAAACCTATGGTCTTCCAATAATAATAATAATAATAATAATAATAATAATAATTTATACAGGACAGTAGTGAGACCAGCTATGTTGTATGGGTTGGAGATGGCAGCACTGATGAAAAGGCAGGAGGTGGAGCTGGAGGTATCAGAGTTAAAGATGCTGAGATGTTCGTTGGGTGTGACGAGGATTTACAGAATTAGAAATGAATGTATTAGAGGGACAGCTCAGGCTGGACTTTTTGGAGACAAAGTTAGAGAAGCAAGGTTGCGTTGGTTTGGACGTGTCCAGAGGAGAGACGAGGAGTAGATCAGGAAGATGGAGCTGCCAGGAAAGAGGAGAAGAGGAAGACCAAAGAGGAGGTTTATGGAGGTGGTGAGAGAGGACATGCAGGTGGCTGGACTGAAGGAGGAAGATGTTGAGGACCGGAAGAAATGGAGAAACATGTATTTGTTTAATTGTTATAAATAACTGTCACTGGGATAATAGAGCCGTCATAAAATATAAGTTTATAAGATATTCAGATTAAGTAAAAAAAAATAATTTGATGCAGTCCTGTGCAAAAGTCTTGAGCCCTCGTTTTGTTGTATTTTAGGGAATCGCCTTATTGGTGAAATCCAGTTTTGTTCTTCTCAGACTGTCTGAAGAACAAATGTTTTAGAGCTCCAGGCTGCAAAGTGTCTGAAGATACAAGGTTCTAGATAAAGGGGTTCCAGCTAGTCGGTGTTCAGCATCAGCACTAAACTAATCACCGAATTAAAATGATTGGTGCTAATTGAAATGTTTTTCTTTACAGGATCATCACAGTGAGATTTTCTCTAGTTTCACAGTATTTACACATTCTTAACTCCAGAAAAGAGGCAATAGAGTCTTTAGCAGATTAATCACCATACTGATGTTTTGTCCCCGTTTATTTGTGCAGCCCCACAGCCTCGTGTTAAAAGTAATAAATCGGACATGGAACATGTCTGCGCTCCACTGTGTTTGTAGTGAGACGTTTGATATTTTGCACAACTGTCACTTTAAGGCGTAACTCAGTTTCTAACCTTGTTAGCTTATTAGCTCCTTAGTTTATTATTCATTTATTGCAGCCAGCAGCATCATTTCTGATCTGTTTCTGTCCTCAGCCCGGAGCGAGGGATGAAGCCGGAGAGAGCGCCTACGCTGTCGGGGTGGAGACTGGATCAGAGGAGGCCGAGGTTCGGGATCAGGACTACAGAGCTGAAGGAGAACCGGGCCAGAGACCCAGCAACATCATCATGCTCAGGATGCTTCCACCAAACGCCACCGTCAACGAGGTACAGGTCCCGAGCTTCACCCAGTCCACAACGTCCTCACCTTTAACTTGGTTACGATCCCTTTAATTCATGGAGGGTAAAAACCTCCACCACTGCAGCACAGACGAGTAGCTTTTCCCTCCGTTCCAAACCAGTGTTTAGATCTCTTTCGGCTGAAGAAACACAAAGAGAACAAGAAAGTAGAACATCACCCACCGCAGTATTTCAGTCCCTAAAGACAGGGACGTCCCTGCCAGAGCTCCACTTTGGGGACGTCTGCATCTGTCGAGTGGAGAGTCCCTCCCCTCACACTGCCATCAGGATGAGAGTTTACAGAAGGACAGACAGCTGTGTGTGTCCTCAGTGTGGACGGTGGACAGACAGCTGTGTGTGTCCTCAGTGTGGACGGTGGACAGACAGCTGTGTGTGTCCTCAGTGTGGACGGTCAGTAACGCCGCCGCTCGGAGACGAAGGACGAGAGACTCTCACTGTTACAGTAAAGGGTGATGATGAGCTGATGTTAGCGAGCGTCCCTCTTCTCTCCAACAATCATCGAGAAGTTCTCAGACTGAAGATGAAGATCTTTAACTGGAGAACTGATTACTGATCTCTCGTTACATCACTGTCCACACAACCGTGTCCCAAACTGGACACACACTCAGTAATGTAGTGTGTGAAGTGTAGAAGTGTGCGGTTTGGGACGCAGCCCGGCTGAACCAGAAGGACGTGGTGAAGAAACTAAAAACAGGATCATTAAAACTCTGGAGCTCATCTCTGATCAAACGGTTCAACACGAAGACGTGTGAACGACTGGTGTCCATTCTTCCATTCCCTCCCCGGAGACAGAGACAGAGACAGAGACACGTCACTTCAGTCAGGCTGCTTGTTAAATAGGGCCGGTTTCTTGGACACGATAATATCGTTAAAAATAACATCGCCAAATGTTTAATATCAGACCTAAAGTTCTCAGTTGCTGCAGCTATTTTTAATTTGTTCTTTCAAAATAAAAGTCCTCCTGCAAATGTGACATGACATCTCAGAGGGTCACACGCTAAAAATTATTTACGAAACGAACCCCGCTAAACAAATCACACATTTCTTTCCCACCACCTGGGCTGATAAAAACTTTCCATCAGATGGAGGACCCTAAAGAACCCATGTTGAAGACCCATTGTGGGTTCTCCCTTTTTGCAGATCCGAGCCCAGCTGCAGCAGCAGGGAATCCAGCCCCGAGAAGTTCGCCTCATGAGGAACAAATCTTCAGGTGAGTTCATTCTTCCACAAGGGCTTTGGTTTCCCACGGTCCACACTCATCCCTCAGATCTCCTCCTTCTTTCCTCCGAACTAGTTTCTGTCTCACATCTTCAGTCCAAAGTTCGTCTCTTCCTCTATGTCCTAGAAAAGCTCCAGTCGAGAGACGTGCGACTGTAGGTTTGATGCATCCTAACTGTAGGCCTGCTGTGCACTCATCCTTTTCACACTCCTCACTTCTACATCCTTCTGTCATCGCCCGTTGTCTCACACAAGAAAAAGGGACGTTCAGAACCGAGACATGATGCAGAATTTGCCCTCAGACAATCTCCACACTAGCTAAAGCTCTGAAAACCGACAGACCGAGCTTCTGTCTTCATTTCACCCGTTTTTGTTGTTTTCTGAAAGTTTTTGGGGAAAAAAGAAGCAGCAGCGCCCAAAATGGTGCAGCCAGAACGTATTAACAATGGTTAAAATGGGGAAAAGAGCCGAAATATATATTTTTAAGATCCCCTGAACTGCGCAGCTCTTTAACAGGATTCTTCCGTTTTGCTCTCCCGTCGCCATGTTTACCATCAACATTAACTCCAGGCCGTTTCTGAACGTCCACGGCGACGTAAAGGACGCAGGGAATTGACGAATTAATCAACTGAAACAAACGTATGTATTACAGCAGTAAAATGAGCTTTTAGGTTTGGGTGGCGTGACTGTGAAGGCAAAACGAAAAAGTTCCAGATGAACAAAACTAAACGAATTACAGTCGTTAACCTTAAAACCGTCCTCGCAGTTCCTCACCACTTTCGATCATTTGTGTTTATTTATATTTTACAGCTGTGCTCGGCTGTGCTCGGCTGTGCTCGGCTGTGCTCGGCTGTGCTCAGTGCTCGGCTGTGCTCAGTGCTCGGCTGTGCTCGGCTGTGCTCAGTGCTCGGCTGTGCTCAGTGCTCGGCTGTGCTCAGTTGATTGTGCAAAAATCTTCGACAAACTAAAATCAGCTTTAAAACATGAATAAACATATTTGATCAAATTCTCTGATCAGCTTCCGGCAAGTTTTTAATGGAAAGCAGAGATCAAAGTCCTCTGTTGCCACGGCAATGATTTTATCCTTTCAATTTAAAAGTTCGCCTGCAAACGTCAGGAGGTCAAATTTGACACACAAATATATAATGAATAAAATGTACGTATAAAACATATGTATACATATTAAACTTTTATATGTATGTATGTTTATTATTAAAATTTTAAACTATTTTATGATGGAAAATTTGAGGTGAATTCCCCGTCCCGTTCCCTTTTGTCCTGTTATTTAGTCCTGGTTTTTTGTTTTTGTTGAGAATTAATTACATATACACATATATATATATATATATATATATATGTTTATAATAAATGGGTGAATACAGCTGAATAAATATAACTTTACAGAAATATAATTATATAATACACAACATATATAACAGATTGATGATAATATTAGTATAAAAGAGCAAATATAAAATCACTGAGATTTTTCTATACATATATATCAGAGATGGATGGATAGTGACCTTGAGGAAGATAAAGGATGAATAGATAGATAAAGGTGAATAAATACAGTTTGAGGATAGATGTCCAGTTTTATATACACAGAGAGAAAGATCTGGTGGTAGATAGACAGAAGGACGGCTAGACAGAAAGATAGATGGATAGATGTTTACATCAATTTTTCATAAACGTTTTAAGTTATTAGATCAAAATGAAGACGATTTTTTTTTTTCGAAGCAGCTGGTCATTTATTTGAACTTTAATTGAACATTTTATTTGATGTGACCAAAAGAAACGGCCTGAAGTTTTTTATTAAAGCAGGAAATGATTTAAATAAAGTTTTGATGTGAGAGCAGCAGGAGTTTGGATGGAGAGAAACACTAAACTTCATTAACCTGCAGGACGGGAGCGAGTGTGTGATCATGTCTCAAGTTTTGTGAAGATGTTCTGATGTGTGTGTGTGTGTGTGTGTGTGTGTGTGTGTGAGAGATCTAACAGTCAGCCGAGCGATGCGCTAAGTGGTCAAATTTCCCTTTGTCCATCCCATCCTCTTCCTCTCTTTCTTTAGTATCCTTTTCATCTCTCTCTCTCTCTCTCTCTCTCTCTCACTCACACACACACACACACACTCTAACACGCTCTCTCGGCTTTGTGAATTCCATTTCTGACCATTTCTGATGTTTTAAGGGGACGTTCTGAAACCAGTGGAAATGTCCAAGATGAGTTGAGTTTTAAACCACACTCGTCACTAAATCCAGTTCAACTCTCAATAATAAATTCTGTTTTTAAATGTTAAATGTTTTGTCGGTTCTGATATTGTGCTCGTTCAGACATCACAATTAAGAACACGAGGGTTTGTGAAAGATCCTATATTAATTCAACTTAATATATTTATATATATATAATTAATAAAATAAAAGTATACATTTTAAAATATTCTGCAATATTCAACATTGGCACTATTTTTAAGGTTTAAAATAAATATGAAATATTGATGCTTGTGCCACTGTATTGTATACTACATTATCACAGCATTTCAGTATTTCTATCTGTAACGTTTATAGAAAGTAATTCTGTTGTGGACGGCTGGGTTTCGGTGATGCGCGCGCCGCAGTTCGATTGGGGTTTTTGGGAGAATTGATCCTCGCAGCAGTAAAGACGGAGGACAGGATGGGTGGACGCGGCCTGGACGCTGGAATTGTGGGCTGTTGGGTTTCAGAAATACAAACGTCCAATGATCTGTTTAAAAAGGACAGGGATTGTGGACAATATATGAGCAGGACATGCTTAAAGCACACGTTTTTTTTTTTTCTTTCACATTTTCCTCTATCTGTCTCTCTCTCTCTCTGTCTCTCTCTCTCTCTCTCTCTCTCTCTCTCTCTCTCTCTCTGTCTCTCTCTCTCTCTCTCTCTCTGTGTGTGAAGGAACTAACCCCTCACTGCGATGTTGTTGTTGTTGTTGTTGTTTTGTTGTTGTGGCCGGCGGCTGTGTCTCCAGGTCAGAGCCGAGGATTCGCCTTCGTCGAGTTTAATGACTTACAGGAGGCCAGCCGCTGGATGGAGAGCAACCAGGTCACTCACACTACACACACACACTCACACTCACACACACACACACACACACACACTCTGGATGTACAGTGAACCTGCACACACTCACTGGAGAGCATCACCCTCATGCTGTTTGATGGACTTATTTTTGTTTCTTTAGAATCTTTTTTTTTTTTTTTTTTTTTGTTTATTTCCTGCCAATAAGTCACTATTTTTGTAAGAATGTTACAATTATCATCCCAAACATGTTACTTCTGATGGAAAAGAACTGGCAACCTGTCCAAACTAAAGCACCCCCAACACCCCGGTTAGGATTAGCAGCTCAGCGGATGGAGGGATGGAGGGATGGAGGAGTAGTTTCAAGTATGGACGACATCTCCACTGGTAGACCGTGGCCATGTTCACATCTGACTTTAACATACAGTCCTGTGCAAAATTCTTCATCCCCTCATTTCTCTCTATCCTGTATGAAAGTGAGTGAGCAGTTCAGTGATTTGTGTGCAAACACATGTAACTCCAGTCTAAACACAAAGAGAGTTTCATTTTAACCAGCTTTAAAGTCAATATTCACCACCACCACCGTTTTTTTCTTCAGCACAGCTCAACTCTCTTAGACCAGCTCTTTTCTTTAAGTCAGGAACACTTCTCCAGGCTTCTTGAAGGACGTCCCAAAGCCCAAAAATTCTTCTCTGGATGCTGGCTGAATTTGTTTTCCCAGCTCAGTGGAGATGATCCCACACTGCTTCTGAAACTGCTCCGGTACAGAGACTGGACTGAACATGAGAGACAACAACACTGTCCTTCAGGAAGATCTGGAGAACTGCTCAGGTACAGAGACTGGACTGAAAATGAGAGACAACAACACTGTCCTTCAGGAAGATCTGGAGAACTGTTCTCAATGAGACATGAAAAATACGAGAAAGTCTGGATATTTGGAAGTAATATAAGAAGAAATGAGGGTCTCAAGACTTTGGTGCACCACAGTACATCTTGGGTGATCTGATCACAAGTGGCTGCCAAAATGGCTGAGAACACACCCAAGACACCAAGAGTTTCAATCACTTGGAAAAGTGTCTCCCTTATGGACTTCCTAAATTAAAGAAATCAATTAGAGATCTTAAATCTTGCCTCCAACATTTTCTGGCGGAACTAAATAACCTGTGGAAAGTTGCCTGGTCGCACTTCTTGTACAAGTGCTGCGCTGCTTCCTGCTTGTTACAAGGCTGATGTTTATTTGAAAGTGAGATCTGGTCCAGTTGGAGACGATTTCCAAAACCAGGTGTGAATTGATCAGATCACCCAAGATGCACCTTAATGGCAGGTGTGAACAGAGCCAGTGATTTGAGACGGCAGCAAGAATTATGAGATGAGCAAAACATTTGTTTGGGGGGGTGTAAATACTTTAAAACATGAATCTGCAGAGTTTTTTTGTGTAGAAAATTTAAAACTGGCGTGATTTTGTCGACCCAGCCCTGTTGATTCCACTTTATCGTGGGCAGAAGACACCCAGAAAGCAGGCTTGATAATTGCTAGATATTTAGTAATGATATTTTAGGTATTGATTAAATGTAATTACTAGCTGGTCTGCTGCTGAAAGATGCATTAAAGAAAAACAGGAACCCAAATGGAACCTCTTCTTTGGCCTCTGGGGCCTAAAGTAGCTTATCTACCTAACCAGAAGTGCCAGGATCGGTTCCTGTTAACTGGACACTTGTTTTTAAACTCATTCTTATCTCTTGGAGGATCCAGCACGGATCTTTACCGTGAATACAACTCAACCTCTGTAGTTAATAAAAGCAGCACCTTATATGGACGTTGAAGGGGTGGGGCTAAGGTTAAGACTTCAGACGGCACACCAAGCTTGGTTTGGTAGAATTAAATTCATTATTGTGTTTAAAATAGCTCCATTTTTTTCCAAAAGTGTGCTTTGTTTTCTGTAGAACTGAGTTTGAAATGTATTAGATTTAAGATTGTTCAGCAAAAATAACAAATAGCAAAAAACAGCTGCGTTTGGCGCTGAGAGGTTTAATGTTGGTGGAGGTCCAGAAGTGAGCAGTCTGTTTCTAGTTTTTGTAAAATTGGTGAAAATGAAAAGAATCAGAACGTTTCCAAAAGTCCAAAAAAGGACACTAGACCCTCTTTTTAAAAAGGACTTAATACGTTAAAGTGGTCTATCTTCTGTTTTTTGGACCTGCATTGGCCTCATTCTGTAAGCAGGTGAATAATTCCCTCATCAGTGGATTTTGTCTGCTTGTCCTCGTGTCTGCGGGACGTTTTTTGGGGTGTGTTCTTGTTCACTGTGTGTTGTGGTCGTTCGGGGAGGTTTTGGAGTTATTGTCCCCTGAAGGGGGGGGTGGAGGTGTACGCTCCTGGGCCGAGAGAGATGTCCAAAACGCACTCTCTCACACAGCACGTCCGTCCCGTTCTTCTCCAGCTGAAGGTGATATCTCTCTCTCTCTCTCTCTCTCTCTCTCTCTCTCTATCTCTCTCTCTCTCACTGTATCTCACTCTCTCTCACTTGCTGGCTTTTCTCTGTTGAGGTGAATTCTGAAAGTGTGTGTTTTGGCCCTGACTGTTCTCCACTGTTCTGTCCTTTTTCTTCTTCTCCTTCTCGCAGAGGGTGCTCACTATCCTGGGACAGCGAGTGTCCATGCACTACAGCGACCCAAAGCCTCGCGCCAACGAGGACTGGCTGTGTAACAAGGTAGCGCATTTATAAACTTACAATTACTGACCGTTTACGTTTTAATGCGAGCATCTTAATTATCATATTCAAATTAGTTTAACGCCATCAAACGACAAAATCCACGAGGGTCAGTGTTTCACTCACAGCAAGAGTGAAAGGAAAGGTTTAGAGGGCGATAGTGAGACCAGCTATGTTGTATGGGTTGGAGATAGTAATGCGACCAGCTGTGTTTTACAGGTTGGAGACTGTCGTGAGACCAGCTATGTTGTATGGGTTGGCGACGGTAGTGAGACGGGCTATGTTGTATGGGTTGGAGACGGTAGTGAGACGGGCTATGTTGTATGGGTTGGCGACGGTAGTGAGACCGGCTGTGGTGTTCTGTTCAAACAGATCTGGGATCAGATTCCTCCGTATTTAGGACTGATTCTAGATCAGTTCCTGAAAACACCCTGTTGTGTAAGAAGTCTGGAGTTTAGTTGGTGTTTGTAGAGACAGTAAGTCCTACTGTGTCCTAAACCACACCCACAAGTCTGATCCACCTTCATGAAGATCTGGAGGATCTGCAGAGGTTTTGGGTTTCTTTTTTGGGAGACTAATGACTTCTAGCTCTGGCCTTGTAGCTCCATTTCTCATAGGAACAATGCACAACACCAGCGATTCGGCGGCTTAACATTAATAAATAATTATTCCTAAAAACACAACCGAAAGACATGAACTCGCTTCTTCCGCTTCACTCAAGTGATTAAAATAAATCACATTAAACTTCACTGGGCTAATGCGCGTGTGATTTCTTTTCAGTGTGGAGTGCAGAACTTCAAGAGAAGAGAGAAGTGCTTCAAATGTGGAGTTCCAAAATCAGGTAAATGGAGAAGAAATGATATTAACTTCAATCTGTTTTCTGAACAGACATGAGGAGAACATGTAACTCCACACAGAAAGAACCCAGTCTGGGAATCAGGCTGCTGCCTTTGGGGCTCCAGTGATTAAAGGGGTTTGTGGGGTGATTCCTCCTCCTCGGACGACATGCTGCAGGTGTTGTTTAAAAAATAAAACCTCTTCTCCTCAGAGGCCGAGCTCAAACTGCCCCTGGTGCAGAAGGAGATACCCCTAGGGCAATTAAAGGACTCTTCACAGGGATTACTGCCCCTGCCCACGATCTACCAGTCCACTGCCCCCCTGATCAACATCGCCAGTTCATCACAGGCAAACGAGGTGGCCAATGACAGTAAGTCTCTCTCTCTCTCTCTCTCTCTCTCTCTCTCTGTGTCTCTGTATTTGGAAGAAGAATTTCCTGTCTGTCACACTTTCTTTTACTCATTCAGTGGATTTAACTAAAGAAACTGGAGCAAATGTTTCTAAGGTTCTAGATAAAGGGGTTCCATGCACTAAGTGTTCAGAATCAGCAGTAAACAAATCTCCTGATCATCTGTTTCTTCACTACTTCACTGCTTTGTTCTGCTTGAAGGTTCAGACGTGTGTGTGTGTGTTCACAACCAGTGTGTGTTTTAATGGGTTAAAAGCAGAGAACCCTTCACTGCTCACAATAATTTCACCTCAGTCGTGTGTTCTTCGTGCAGCCCTGATCCTGAGGAACCTCGGTCCTCACACCACTTTGGAGGCGATCCTGTCCGCTCTGGCTCCGTTCGCCACTCTCTCGCCGTCCAACGTCCGGCTCATTAAAGACAAGCAGACGCAGCTGAACCGCGGCTTCGCCTTCCTGCAGCTCACCACCATCGTGGTACAAAACTCACACACGGACAAAACCAGACCTCACCAGGAGGAAGCCTCAGTCTCACCGACTTCCCCGTTTACTGCACGTCGGTCAAAGATACCGTTCCCTCCAAAAGTGTTGGGACAGAAAGGCCCGTTCGCTTTTTGCAAGAAATTGGGCTTAAGATCAAAAGATTACTTTTTTAGAAATGCACAAAAAAAAGAAACGTAACATGGCCGGCGCTGAAGTTGTCCACTGTTTCCAAAGTACTATTTTCTCATTTGCACCAAAAATGAGAAAATAGTACTTCATATAAAAGAGACATACTTTCACAACAAAGTGCGTCATTTGATCAGAAGCCCTCAGACTTGGACACGACTGGGGTGTGAAACTGACAAATTAACTCTATGATAATAATGAATAATTTAATTTAATTCAGTTTATTGCAGAAAATTTTATTTAATAATTTAATTAAATTAAATTAAAACACTGTTCACAGTAATGGAATTACTAAAAATAATATTTTTTTAGCTTTTTTTTTACTATAATTTAACTTGAAAAGAGCTCAAGTGTTTGCAGTTTTTGTTCTCTGGCAGATAATACCTCCGTGGAGGCCCTGTGGGGGACCTGCCCATCAATGAAGGGGGTAAAAAGGGGTAAAGGAGGATAAAAGGTACTGCAGATGAGCTACAGTCTGTTCCTGTAAACCCAAACGTTCTCTGCAGGGCCCCCTTTTCTAGATAGGAACATTTATAGAACCCCCATTCAAACTACACATGTTCAGATTCAAACTTTATTTGAATACAGCTCCCTTTTCTAACTGAGTGATACTAATACAATTACAAACGGTACAGTTTTTCCACTGTGGGAGAAATAAAGAGCAAACTGAAGTAAACAAGAACAAACAACTGTCTCCACTCAAATGACTGAGAAATGGCGCCCACCCCCTCCTGCAATACCTCGGGGCACGCCCCCCAGTTTGGGACCCACTGCTGTAAACTAACCCGGGCACCAGTATAGGCTGTGGAGCTGAACATGGACTGATACGAGGCAGGTGGGCATGATGCCTCACCTGTGTGTGTGTGTGTGTGTGGCAGGAGGCGTCTCAGCTGCTGCAGATTCTCCAGGCTCTGCAGCCTCCCCTCTCCATCGACGGGAAAGTCGTGTCCGTGGAATTCGCCAAGGGCTCCAAACGGTAAGGATTCTTCAAACGGTTGAGATGCTGCATCTTAAGATGTTTCAGATAATTGTGTTTTATTAAAACGAATATCCAGAATTATCTGATAAATGGACTAAAAGGTGGTTTTATGATAAATGTAAACATTAACGTGCACTAAAGTTAACTATGTTTGACTTCGTTCTGGTAAAAGCACCACGTTAGGAATATGATTTTATTACAACGTTCACAGAAAACACAGAAAACATGTCTCCCTTCCTGAAGTACTGGAGCAGTGAGGCCAGTTTTTTTCACTTTTGCATTAAAGACATTGTGAGATGAGATGAGAGATCAGATTTGTAAAAACAGTCAGCTTTTATTTGCTGCTGTTGACAATATCTAAATATATTACATTACATAACACGGCGCTTTCCTGTCTGACTGCCCAGTTTTTAAAGTTTTAGAGTAAATGAATAGAAAGGACCGTATTTGAAACCTCTTCAGTGCAAAAACAAATGAACTGGCCTTGCTGGTCCAGTACGTTTGGATGGGACCGTGTGCCTGTGATTTAAGAACTTTTGGGTTCTTGTCCAGCTTTAAACACTGACTGGAGCGTGTTGTGATATATATTGTGCTTTTGATGCGCCATATTGTGTATGAAATATTACAGTGGCTGTTATTTCTATTGAACTTTTTCTTTCTCTTTCTCAGTGACGTGTTCCTGAACGACGGTAGTCGAGTGAGTGCCGCCACAGTGGCCAGTACAGCCATCGCTGCGGCTCAGTGGGCCATTTCCCAGGTATCCCGGCTCTTTTACACCTTTTGATGTTGAGAAATGAGAAAAGACCGCGACAGACCCATAAGTCGTCCAAACTTTAAACACATGGTGTGGTTCCATCCCCACGTCAGTGCCTCACTTTATATTTTTTATCGATTTCATTCCAGCGGATGATCCGCTGTGGCAGCCCCTACAGGAGCAGCCGATCGATTTCATCACTTGCATTAGTTTTTATGACCACTATTGTAATAATCAAATACTACAATCATTTAAATGAGCTTTTTTCTGATTGATCTACAGTCAGAACCCCATAACGAGAAAGTGAGAACAGGATTTAAGACTTCATTATTATCATTTTTATTATTATAATTCTTTTCCTCTCTCTCAATCCAGACGGCCACTGCTGGAGCCCCCAGAGGTGATGTGAGTGCCTACCAGCAGGGGGCAGCAGCAACATTCGTGCAGGAGGGTCCAGAAGGGAGCGCCACTGAGGGCTTTAAAGGGGGAGTGGTGGGGACGGCCCTGATCTCATCTGCCCCAGGAATAATGGGGGCCTATGAAGGAGTGGGCGGAGTTACAGGTGAGCGAGAGTTGTTTGATTGGTTTGGACAGTTGCTCAGAATGATGCAATAGAAAGAAAGAAATCTGATGGTTTACAGCAGTTTGAGCTCCAAACAAATTAAACCCCAGTTAAACCGAGGGCGACAGAGGCAGAACTCCCCAAAACAGGAGGAAGAAACCTTGGGAGGAACCAAGAGCCTAAAGGGGAACCCGTCCTCCTCTGGTCCACACCGGAAACGAAGAAAGGAAAGATAGAGAAAGTGCATTTCATAATGAATCACTAAAGAGAAGACCTCCAGTAAAAGAGTCCGTTAGTGTCTGTAGTTGGAAGTTCAGCGAGCTAATGGTTGTGGCTCTGAACGAGCGGGTGAAGAAGTCAATAGTCACCCAAATCTTTAATCCCTAAATCATCTCTCCACTCAGACCTCCTCCAGATCTTCTTGAAGGTGGATCAGACTTGTGAGTGAAGTTTAGGACACAGCAGGACTTACTGTCTCTACAAAAACCAACTAAAGTCTTCTGTGCAGACTGATCTGGGATCAGATTGCCCTCTGTTTCTGTACTTTTTCAAATAAAAAATTAAAGAAGTAACTTCTTTAGTCCCAGAAAAGAAGGACATCCTTTTAAATAGTGTGTGTGGTGGAAGAGGAAGGAAATATCCTCATAATGATAGTAATACCAAAAATAAAAACCACTAAAATTGTTTTCTTTATTTGACTAAAGCACTAAACGTTTAGGTGAAAGTGTAGTCCTCACAAATATAGCGATACCAAACTGTGTGTGTGTTTTCCAGCTGCAGTGGTCCCTGCTGTAAATGAAAGCGGAGGCGTCACTTCTTCAGCTGCTGTCCCGCAAACACACAGGCAGATTGTCCCAACAGCAGCGAACACACCTCCCAGCCAGGTACACACACCTGATACAGCACCTGATAAACATACCTCTGACATGTTTGGGCTGCATGGTTTGGGTTGGCTGAACTGTTATTGTGTCTTTGTGTGTGTGTGTGTGTGTGTGTGTGTGTGTGTGTCTTTGTGTGTGTGTGTTTAGGGCACAGTAACACAGGTTGAAATTGTTGGGAAGCCCCAGCCTGCCACACCAGGAACCACGTTTGAGCGACAGCAGTACCGTAAGTTATTATTTATGAGCTGATACATTTATGAAATATTGCTCTTCTGGTGTTCTGGGACAAGGCTTCATGTTGAGCGTCCCCATCACTGCTCCACGGGCGCTGGATGTATAGCTGCCCCCTGCTGGATGGTGTGTGTGAATTAAATACACTCAATCATTTTCTGTGCCACTGGTACGGAATAGGTGCTTGAGCAGGGCTGGAGTCTGTCCCAGCTTTTGTAGGGACAAGATAGGACACAGGTTGCCAGTCCATCACACACAAACACACACATACACTCACACCTGGGGGGACGGTTCATCATCTCCAGTCCACCTGATGTGCAGGTGTTTGGATGGTGGGAGGAAACCGTAGCTCCTCGAGGATACCGGGGATACTGGGATATCACAAGGACCCGGATCGTCCCACCTGGGAATCGAACACGGGACCTTTTCACAGTGAGGGGGCAGCCCCACCCACTGCATCGCTGGGTTACACTTCACATTTTCATTTTTGCACACCTTTTAGCACCATTTAGATCCGAGCTGGGTAATCTTCTATTAATTCTGTTAGAACATATTTACAAACACATTATAACGTACATTTTAAAAATAATTCAAGCAGAAACACGAACCTCATTTCTGAACAGTAAAACAAACGGACAGAGACGAGTAGATCATGCCGTCGTGGACAGTAATAAAGAGGTAGCCATATTTACAAGAGTCCGATTTTTGATGACTTCTTTTGAAGAGGAGGTGAACAGGCAGTGTATGGACAGCCATATTTGGGGCCTGAGATGTAGAAACTTGTCGTTGTTAAATACTCAGATATTTTCACTCACATTTAAGAAGCTTATTTAGTTCCTTTAACCTCTTTTTGTAATATATTTATTAAAAGATCTTTATGAAGGGCGGCAGAGAGGTGCAGTAGGTGGCGCTGTAACCTCACAGTGATAAGGTCCTGGGTTCGATTCTCAGGGTGTTGCCCCGTGTGGTGTGGATTGTCCCCTAGGTGTGTGTGTCTGCCCTGTGATGGACCCCTGTGATGACCCTAATCAGGACAAGCGGCTTAGAAAATCATCAAGAGAGTTGTCTTCTTTCGGCTGCTCCCGTTTAGGAGTCGTCAGAGTAGATCATGAGTTTCCATTTTTTCCTGTCCTCTGCATCTTCTTCTTTTAAACCGACCACCAGCATTTCCTCTCTCCCCACGTCCATAAATCTCCTCTTTGTCATTCCTCTTTTCCTGTTTCCGGGCATCACTCCTCTTGCAGACCTCACCACTGTCACACTGCGCTCATACATTCCCTGAACTACTCTCACATGCTTCTCTAACACCAGACTTCCTCATACAAAACCACAACTCCTTTCTAGGCACCCTGTCATCTGCTTTCTCCAAGTCTACAAAGACACAATTGAAAAGAAGATCTTGCCTCCTCTGAAGGATATAAACCACCTGTGAGCATCTTCCTCCACTCTTATCTGTCACCCTGTGCTCCTCCCTCTTCCTAAAAGAAGTATTAAATACAGACATTCTCATCCTTTAATCAAAATTTACAACCATCTCACCTTCAGCATTCCTCTCCTTGAAACCATATCCACCCATCCATTAAACCTGTCCATTAAAGTCCACACCACTCACCACTCTCTGTCCCCTGGGTGCACTCCGTGAATTTAATCATTCATTATAATCCTCTAATTTACTGCTTCTTATACACAGTTAGTCGTCTCCTTGCTTTATTCCTTTTCTGACATACAGTGGGGGACAGAGGAGGTCTCCAACTTGGACTCCAACCAAGTTATGAATCTTGGGTCTTCCCAGATCTTCATCCGTCAGCTTCAGGGAGTTTTGCGTCCGTTGCTTAGTTAGGACTTGGACCGGGACTCTTTAAATCTGCGTTAGCCAATCAGCTTGAACTTTACTGCTGAATTTAAATGTCTCTGAAGGATCTTTCTCCTCTTCTCCCAACATTTCCTTTAAAGTTACTGGATTAGTTGCTTAAAATGGTAAAATGTTTGTCTGCCTTCTACAGCTGATCCAGATGTTTCCACCTATCAGTATGATGAAAGTTCAGGTTATTACTATGATCCTCTCACCGGCCTCTACTACGACCCCAACTCACAGGTATCACCATTATTACAGATTCTCTTTTATTTACTTTTAGTCATTTTGGATTAAACAGAACAATCTGACCACCCGCTTTTTTAATTGGGAAAAGTACTGAAATGGGAAGTTTTAAAGTAAAGAAAGTAAATGATGGAAGGAGCAAAGAGAATTTATTCATTTTTGCACAGAATACATTTGAGTTTGGGATTGAATGATGAATATGACATGAAGATTTTCAGCCTTTATTTCTAGATTTTACATCTAGATGTGTTCAGTTCTATACGACACAGCAGTGTTTTTATCTGACCAATCAGTTTTCTTTTTTTTTTGCTCCAGTTTTGATGCTTCAAAACATCTGAAACCCACCGACTTCACTTTTTGGTTTTCATTTTACCGCAAAATCTTTCAGTTGTTTTTGTTCGTTTTGGGGGGTTTCTTTCTTCAGTTTCCTCTTTGGATGAAATTCAGGTTCAGATCTACTGACTGACCATCCAGAACTTTCCACTTGATGTATGTAGGGTGCTAATCCCACCTCCAGCACTAGCACCACTAGGTCCCTGAGTGTCTCCAGGGGGGACTGTCCCTGTAATCAGGACATGGAGGTCTCTCTGGATAAGAGCGTCCGCTAAATGCCCCAAATGTAAATGTGTGTTAACTCTGTCTTTGTGTGAAAGTTGACTGATTAGTTTTGATGCCCAGAAACCAGTGGTTTCCTTCTTTTCTGGACATTTCAAATAGCTGTGTTTATAAACCGTTTCTAATGGATTTGATCCTTTTTTCAGCTTCCAAAATCCAAAGCTTCACTTGAGAGTAGGTATCAGGAGCTTTTTACAACCCCACAAGACACGCGTGTCAGACCCCCACGTTCCAATACTTTTGATCACGTGAAAAACTGGGTGGTCGGGCTTAGCTTTTCATAATTTGACATAATCTCATATTAACCTTCTGACTTTATTTGAAGTGGGACTGGAAAATGTTCGTGAATGCATTAAAACTGAGCACTGACTGGTCATTTGAGGGGGTGGAACAATAAAATGCAGGACAGTTGAGGACGTGGGTCCTGTAATTGACTCCAAATTCTTTTTCTTTTCTTTTTCCCTCCGCAGTATTATTATAACCCCCACATTCAGCAGTACATGTATTGGGACGGAGAAAAGCACACGTACGTCCAGGCCTCTACCGACACTACAGACATGGCCTCTACCTCCGACGCCTCGTCTCTGGCCAGCAAGGACAAGAAGGACAAGCCCAAGACCAAAACGGCTCAGCAGGTACGCTGAGACAGTCTGGACAGAATTCCCAGAAGCGGTCAAATGATTAAAACCACTTTACTCCATCCAGAGACGCTTTTATAGTCCAGTAGAGCCATTTTACTAAAGAAGTATCAAAATCAAACGGAGCATAAAAATCAGGGACGGTTGAGTCTGAGTGTTTATTTAAACCTGGAGGAAGTCTGATGACCCCTGCTTTATCTAATTTTACACCTTTTTTTTTTTTTACTAAAGTTATGTTTAATTCTGTTCTGATGTTCTAAACTGGCCAGATTACACCTATATTTATATTCTATATTTATATTATATAGATTCTATAAAAACATCAAAGCTTCTTTTTATACAGGAGCGTGAATTTTTCAAAATCCTGAAGAACATCAAACGGCTGAAATGAGTTTCTGAAACAGTATAAATACTAAAACCGATGCCTTTCTGTTTATTTCCAAAACAAAAAGATTAAAACGTAACAATGCATAAAAGTGGAGGGGCGTCACGTTCATCTCAGACAACGGAACGGAGCAGCTACGCTGTTTAGGGTGGAACAGAAACCTCAGGCCCAGCGGTGTCTCTTAGAATAGAATAGAATAATCCTTTATTATCCCAAGAATGGGGAAATTTGTATATTACAGGACTCTTGGACAAGAAAGAACAGAAAGAAAGAGAATATATTAAAAAACAGATATAAAAAAATATATAAAATATATACAAATATATAACAATATCTATATACATGTCCATATAACCAAGCTCTCTCTCTCTCTCATATATATATATATATATATATATATATATATATAAATACAGGAATTTTGCAATTAACAAGAAAACCTTGTACACAGAGAGAGTATAATAGTAGTAATAAATTATAAAGAAAAAATTATGAATAAATAAATGTCAATGTAGATATAAATGTAATGTAAGTGTAGTAATTATAATTATTAGCATTAAATTATTATGAATAATAACAATAATAAATGAGTGATAATAAATAAGTGATGCTAGGTTGTGTTCCTGTGTTTCTTCACCTCCGGTTTGAATAACCGGCTCGGAGATGGGACGGATGGAAAATTCAGGCCGGAGGTTCACCAATAAGATCTTATGCAGGAACTACTTTGTTTTTGAATCTTTTTGGCCTAAACCCCTACATAAACGCTTGATTCATGTCTCTGTAGTGAATCAGTAAATCAGGCCAAAACAAAAGAAAGGACTTACACCCAAAACGGAAATCTGGGACCAAACGGGCAGCGGTGGCCTAGCAGTTAGCACGTTAGCCGCATGATCGGAGGATCGGGGGTTCAAACCCCTTCCTAATAGGTTGCCCTGAGGTACCGTCCCCATCACTGCTCCCCGGGCGCTTTCAATAGCTGCCCACTGCTGCACGGGTTTGAGTGTGCATGGGTAAAATGCAGAGGTCCAATTTCGTTGTGGTTCATGTGTGCTGTGCCGTGACCTCGCAATGACAAGGGTTGTCACTTTCACTTTTTTTCACTTTAAAATATTTCTGCACCCTTTGGTTTCCTAACGTCCTTCTGACGGCCATAAACTCTTCAGCAGATTGCTCAATTTCTGTGTGTTTGAGAAGAATCACACGCATCATTTGGATTAACATCAAGGATCACAGCTGTACCCAAGTGCATACATGTTCTAATGACGTTCTCTGGTCGGTTCTAGATAGCGAAAGACATGGAGCGCTGGGCTAAAAGCCTGAACCGACAGAAGGAGAACGTGCGCTCCTCCAACGCTCCCACACAAGCCCGGCGAGCCGAAGAGCGGCGAGAGTCGGCCAGCGCCGACGCCGGATACGCCATCCTGGAGAAGAAGGTGGGGTTCAGCACCGTTCCTGGCCGTGTTGAGCGCTGCGTTTGGGATTTGTTGGGCTGTTTGTGTAAACGCTGCCTGTGTTGTTTGTTTAGGGGGCCTTATCGGAGCGACCGCGGATCCTGATCGACCAAATTAAACCTCCAGAGGAGAGAGAGGTGAGTGGGTTCTATCGGTTAGAAGTTTTACCTCCCAGCTGGGACCTTTTAGTCCCAGTTTTAAAACCCTTAAACCCAAACTCACATCTACGAGCTTCGGTTGATTTGGCTGCAGACTCGGATGGGACACTGAAACAGAAATGAGGAATAAAGGAACAGATTTCTATCATTCTGTTCTTTTGTTCCAACTTAAACCCTTTTAAACACTCGCTGGTGCTTCTGAACAAAAGTCGATATTTAATCGAAAGCTTTTGCTTCCTCTTTCACAGCCTTGTTAAGGATGTTCCGTCACTTTGTTTCATTTTTAATACATTGTGATCCAAATTTCTGAGCTTTACCTGCAAAAGCAAACAAACTAAAACTATAAAAGCAGAAATGCTGAAAAGTCACTCTTCTTGGCTGCTGCCGTTAGGGGTCTCCATGTCTTCCTGTCCTCTGTGTCGTCCTCTCTCACCACGTCCATAAACCTCCTCTTTGTCCTTCCTCTTCTCTTCTTTCCCAGCAGCTCCATCCTCAACATCCTCCTCCTGATATACTCCTCGTCTCTCCTCTGCACATGTTCAATCCAACACCATCTCATTTCTCTCACTTTGTCTCCAAACCGTCCAACCTGAGCTGTCCCTCTAATATACTCGTCCCTAATTCTGTCCATCCTCGTCCCTTACGACGCAAATCTCAGCCTCTTTAACTCTGACACCTCCAGATCCACCTTTTTGTCTTGCACCAGAGAGTTGGTGCTGCCTAGAAAACTGACTAAAGCTCTCCCCGTGTTTTTCTCTGGTTTTTCCGGACCGTATAGAGGAGTCCGCCACAGGGTTTGGTAGCGGCGTACCGAGGAGAGACCGACAGTGAAGAGGAGGGAGTCGAAAAAGAGGAGAAACTCACTGACTGGACTAAACTGGCCTGTTTACTGTGCAGGAGACAGTTTCCCAGCAAAGAAGCTTTACTGAGACACCAGCAGCTCTCTGAGCTCCACAAGGTGAGCATCACCATCATCATCATCATCATCATCATCATCACGGCACTTTCTTAAGTAAAAATAAATCCTCCTTTTCTTTTATCCTCCTTTACTGTGTTGTGTTGAATCAAAATCCAGACTAGAGTTAAACTTCAGACGGCGAAACAAACGTCCAAATGTGGACAGACTTTTAGTAGAGAGCACTTCAGAGACAGTTGGACCAAAGTGACCAATCAGACTCAAGAAAATATGAGAGAGTCTGTCTTACTGTTTTGTTCACTGTCTAATCATGCTGTTTAGTGACAATATATATCAAATTAAAATTTACAGTTTTCTTTATTGAAGTTCAAATTCAGTGGAAGGCTTTCTTTTTTTAAATAATTTCAGAAATATTCAAATATATTTAGGTATAAGATTATATAAATACTCCTAACTCCACCTCTGACTTATCCTGCTCAATGTACTGCACTTTTTTAACACTTTAATGTAAAAATGTTTACTTTTTTAATGCAATGTTCACGTAAAACTGTTATTGCACTCGCTTTGGATTAAAGCATATATATATATAAAATAATATGGGTGCAGGATATGACTGCCCCCTCCTGGACGGTTTGTGTGTGTTTAATACAGAGGATGTGTTTGGTTGTGTTCACAATGATAGTCACTTTCAGTTCATATAAAGCTGTAAAGCTGTTTCTAAAGGGGGGGTGTAACTGAATTCTGACTTTCTGATTTATTTTTTTTTTTTTTAGCAAAACCTGGAGCAGAGAAAGGCCCGACAGGAGACTCTGGAGGGAGAGGTGAGCGAAACACTGCACAAAAACGTGATGAAAACAGAGACTGGACGGTTATCCTTCATATCAGTCTTGACAAATAACGTCCCGTTTGCATTAAAAGGTTAAATATAACAGTGAGGGGTGGAAAAACGTTGAAACACACAAACGTATAATGATAAGCTTTATGAATAAAATTTTTTCAGAATCATGGATTAAATTTGGATAAAAAGAGTCGAACATGCAATTAAAAGGTCTTTTTCTCGGTTCTAGATGAGGTTTGGAGGCCGCGCTGCACTGAGGAGGGAGGCAGGCGGTCTGCTGGAACAGCCGGACCCCAAAAAGAGGAAATACACACCCCTGTAACGGAGGATGTCCCCCATTACACTTTTTTAACACTTTACAGGACGGATCATGTCGTCCTTCCTGGACTGTCCTCGCTTCCCTCTCTGTGTCCCATTTCTGGATCTGCAGTATGAGAGGAGCTAATGATCTCTTCCTGCACTGGTGGCCTAAACTTTCTCTCTCTCTCTCACACACACACACACACACACACACACACACACACACACACACACACACACACACGCTCCTCACATCCCATTGCAGGCCAAAATTTTAGAAGTAACCCTTTTTTATTACTTTATTATTATTGTCTTTCAGTCAGATCCACAGAAGAAGCTTTAAGTTGATGGACTGTTTTAATAAGTGAAGTCTAAATGACCGTCCCAGTGATCTAAAGTACTAGCACCAGGAGAAGGTTCTGTATCTGGCTCCCAATCCGGGTTCTTTCTGTGTGGAGTGGACATATTGTCCTCATGTCCCTGTGTGGATTTCCTCCAGGAGTTCCGGTTTTCTCCCACCATCCAAAGACCTGGTCAGGAGGACATTTTCCATTTAATTGCCTGAGAAAAGCCTGAGTTCCCAGTTCAGCCCTGCAGCAGCAGATAATCCAGAACAAACTGATTAGACTCCGCCCACTAATGCAGTCTTGCATAGTTACTGTTACTAGGCTGGACAAGCTTCACAGCAAATCAGAGCATCATGCTACCTTGCGCTCAACACTGACAGTGAACACACACACACACACACACACACACACACACACACTCTAAACCTGTGTCCATTAACTAAAGTACTACAGTCTCTAATTAGGCTGAGTGGGGTACCAGCCTTCTATAAAGATCTAACCTAGCAACAGTTGCTATGGAGAAATGTTTTAGTAAAATAATTGCATTAAACAATGCTTGCTTCCATCCTTCTGGTCTGTAATGTCCACACACTCAGTTTTATCAGTTCATGATATCATTCATTTAAATATCTTCTTCAGTCATCCGTCTCCGTGTCTTCTCGTCCTCTGCATCTTGCTCTTTCACACCTACTTGTCCCCTCTCATCCAGTAACCTCCTCTTTGTCCTTCCTCTTCTCCTCTTTCCTGGCAGCTCCATCCTCAACATCCTTCTCCTCGTCTCTCCTCTGGACACGTACAAACCAGCACGGTCTCACTTCTCTCACTTTGTCTCCAAACCATCCAACCTGAGCTGTCCCTCTAATATACTCGTCCCTTATCCTGTCCATCCTCGTCCCTCCTGATGCAAACTTCAGCATCTTTAACACTGACACCTCCAGTGCCACCTCCTGCCTTTTCATCACCGTCTCCAACCCGTATAACCTAGCTGGTCAAATTGCATGAGAGGACATGCCCTCTTTACACTTCTCCACATTTTATTTCTTCAGTGTAACATACTGGAGAAACCAACAGAAGAGTTTTGAAAGCTGTGGCAAGTGAATAGTTTTATTTTTCCTGGTGTGTTAAAAGCTCTAGAAGATAACTGGAAGTTTATTGGCTGAGGTGGGTGTGCACACCTGTCCGTCGACGATCACAGGCTCTGATGACCCCTTGTCGACCCCGATTGTGAATGTTTTCCACTCGGACTGGCGTTTCGTACAATCAGACTCCTGGAGGACGGTCCCTGTGGACACACCCGTCTTCTATGCAGTTATTGTGTTTTTAAATGTCTATGCAGTGGAGATGCGTGGATGGACGCGCTACATGGACCGCTCAGACTGACTGTAACTGTGTTTCGATCTGATTCGTCCTCGCCTGCTGTCCTGAGAGACACGGTGAAGGATACGCGACTTTTGTATGTTTTACCGTAAAAATGTAAATATGATTTAAACGGATGGATTTATTGCTGTAAAAAATGATCAGACATTGTGAAACTGTTTTTAAGAGGAAAGCAGATATTTATGGTATGGATAAAATGAAACTGTATCACTCCCTCTGTGTGTGTGTGTCCCTCTGTGTCCGATTTTCATCTGATAATGTATTGATCGCTGCTGTGAAGTGAGTGTGTGAAGTGAGTGTGTGTGTGGTGGATTGAGTGTGTTGGGTATGTTGTGTGTGTGTGTGTTGTGGATCGAGAGTGTTGTGTGTGTGTGTGTGTGTGTGTGTGTGTGGTGGATTGAGAGTGTTGAGTATGTTGTGTGGATTGAGTGTTGAGTACGTTGTAATTTGAGTGTGTTGTGGATCGAGTGTTGAGTGTGTGTGTGTGTGTGTGTTGAGCATGTTGTGGCTCGAGTGTGTTGAGCATGTTGTGTGTGTTGTGGATCGAGTGTGTTGTGTGTGTGTGTGTGTGTGTGTGTGTGTGTGTGTGTGTTCAGTGGGAAGCCCACATTAGACAGCAAGTGAACAGTTCTGGTTGGACCCCACAGAAGAGCTGCTCTTGAAAATGTTCTGGTTCTGATAGAAAGGAGAAACGGACCGGACAGCGTGTCCATGCTGTCCCCTGTCCTTCACCGAAAGCTCCTACAATGGACGTCAGAACTGGACCTTGGAGTGATGGAAGAAGGTGGGGTGGTTCTGATGCATCTAAGCAATCAGTTCTGTTATTTGATTGTAGATGTTTCAAGGTTCAGTTCTAGATGTTTGACTAGGCCCAGAGTGAAATCAGTTGTCAGTTCTAGATACCTGATGGTGTAATGTGATGGTGATACTCATGGTGTAAACTAGTTTTGGCCTGTTCTAGATATGTTACTGATGGTAGGGCAGGTTCTACTTGGTTTTGGGTAAGTTACTGACTAAGGTTGTAGTGTGAGCAGATTTCAATCAATTCTAGATAAATCACTGGCTTTAGAACCACAGAATGAGTGTGTCACTTAGTTCTAGATACTTCGTTGACTCTAGAGTAGGTTTCAGTCTATTCTAGATCTGTCTTTGTGCACCCACAGTGTGAGCAAGTGTGGAGATTATGGAGATGCAATAGAACAGGTCCTTTATAGATACTTCACTGTAGTCATAACCAGGTCAGTTCTAGATACCTCTCTGACTGTAGATCCATAGCAAAAGAAGGTTTCTGTCAGTTCTAGATGTCACTGACTATAGGGCTATAAAAAGGATTTGGCAGTTCAAGACACATCTGTCACTGAAGAGTCTTAGTATAAGCAGGTTTCTGTCCGTTCTAGATACCTCTGACTGAAGGCCCTTAATATGAGCAGGTTCGTTCTGGATGTCCCTGATCATAGGGCCGTAAAAATGCTTCAGTCAGTTCTAGATATGTCACTATAGGGCTGTACAATTCTGTAGTTCTAGATACACCTCTGACTGCAGACCGATAGCATTAGCAGGTTTCAGTCAGTTCTAGATAAACTACTGACTTTACAGCCGTGGTCCAAAGAGGAGACCTCCAGGCTCTTACGTGTTACGGTGTCGCAGCTTCTGATCAAACGTGGAACCTCGGACATCTCTGTTTAATCTAGAACAGCCAGGAAACGTTCACGTTAGCTTATTACTAACATATCATAGGAAGTACCATAGGGGCGCTAGCAGCAGTTAGCATTATTAATCTGAGATTACAGATTAAATTCTGTGTTTTATGTGCACCTGGGAACCTGAATTAAACATCACATGAGTTCTTTTCATTCAGATTTTCATTAAAATAGAAATAAACGGACAGCTTATTGTATTTACATCTGAGGGGAACTTTTTTATTCCTGTTGTTCTGTTCAGATCAGGATGGACATAAAAACCGCACAAATATGGACGGATGAAAAAACACGTATGTTCATACGACGTCAACAGTCTTCACATTCAGATCATGTACTTCTAAAACCTCAGCGCTGTACATCACATGCTTCTACACAACACACACACACACACACACACACAGCAACAGTGACAATTCTACATCCTGTAACCATAGCAACACATTCAGAATTAAGGTCCCATGTATCCCCAGCACGGAGCTGATGAAGTTTAGCAACAGTTTCAGGATTTTTTTTATTTCTTTATTTATTTTATTGTAGACGCAACAGTATCGTCATGATTCAAGGGCAGGAAATACCTTAAGGTTAAGATCTTTTCATTTCACAGTTTGCTTTTTTTCACATGTTGTGCAAAGTTTGACCCTTAGAGGTCACGGGTGGGAGAAGATGATGCAGAAGTTTTAATTGAATCAGATTTTTAAGTTATTGGTTATTTACTGTTAGTTTTTTCATGAGTGCAGATGTAAATACGTAAATGAATAAAGCAGAACAACTCCAGACCTCTAAGGGTTAAAGGAACGGTTCCACCCAAAATCGAACCTCCATGTTATCATTTTTCCCAGATGTGGTCGATCAGCTCAAGAAACGTTTGGATCCAAATTTAGCTTCTTTAGAACCAGAGCTATGAGGCGAAGAACACTAGAAGTCAATAGTCTCCCAAATCTTTTCACCCAAAAACTTCTCTCCACCTCCTCCAGATCTTCATGAAGCTGGATGAGACTTGTGGGTGTGGTTTAGGACCCAGTGGGACTTTCTGTCTCTACAAACATCAACTAAACTTAAACTCCAGAGCTGATCTGGGATCAGATTTCTCCGTATTTAGGACTGATTCTAAATCAGCTCCTGAAAACACTCCCTGTTTGTGAAAATAAGTTTAGTTGATGTTTGTAGCCGAGAGCAGTTCCTCCCAAGTTCCCCCCTATCCTAAACCACACCCACACGTCTCATTTAATCACATGCGGGACATGGAAAAAGTGATTTTTTTTTTTTTTTTTTGCTAAACTGTCCCTTTTTAAAAGGTTTCTTTCTTGCTGGCGTTTATTGTCTTCTTTTGTTTTGCGAGTCCACAGGATTGCTTCATATTATCACTGAATCTACTTTTATTTTATGAAATTGTGCTTAAAAATTGAATAAAAATCCTCATTCAGAGCAAAACAATCACTCATTGATGCATTTAAACCAGAGGTGGGAAGTAATAAAGTACAAAAACTGTGTTTCTGTACTTAAACCGAGGTTTCAGTATCTGTACTTTACTTCAATATTTACTTTTTCCTTTTCCTCCACACATTTTCCCCCAAACACCGGCACTCCCCCGCGACCCCGTTTGGGGCAAGTGGCAGATAATGGATGGATTTTCCCCCAAATAGGAAGCGGTGTTCTAGTGTTTAGGAGCGAGGCCCCAGGATCAAAGGACCATGGGTTCGAGTCCCAGACCAGTAGGTTGCACTGAGGTACCCTTGAGCAAGGTACCGTCCCCATCACTGCTCCCCAGGCGCTTTCAATAGCTGCCCCCCTGCTGGACGTTGTGTGTGTGTCTGTGTGTCAAATGCAGAGGTATAATTTCATTGTGGTTCACTGTGCGCTGGGCCGTGTTTCATGATGACAAGGATAGTCACTTTCACTTTCAAATAGTCACTTTCACTTTCAGATTTCCAACCTTTCTCATCAGAACGGACTCCTTTCTTTAGTCTCATCGGAGTTAATCCTCCATTATTTTTATCTTCCATCACCTTCCAAACACCCAGACCCGTTTCAGACTAAAGGGACACAAACACACAGAAAAGACGTCCCTCTGAGTGTCCATCGGTGCAGGACCGAGTGAAGGAGACGTGAGAGAGAAGCTTACTTTTTTTTGCTCTCCAGTACATTTCTGTGCTTTTTCACCTGAACTGAGTAATCGGTACTTTTACTCGAGTACTTTAAGTAGAGTATTTGGACTTTTGTCACCTCTGGTTTAAACCATCTGAAAGTGAATTTAATGGACGTTTATATAAACAGTGCTGTGGTTGAGACATGGATGGAAAAAAGGCATTTGAATTTTTATGGCTAGTTTCTCACAAAGTCTCAGGACGATACATGTGGACATTCATTCGTGTGGACTGGTTTGTCCTGGTCTGTGAGAAAGGGGAACTTGAGTTCAGTGTTTAGACTACATCAGCTGGATCCAGCACCGTCCACCTCTCCGGTTCTGTCCATTTTAGCCGTCAGTGAAGCTCCGCTGTAGTTTTGTTCGGTTGGAACCCGATTGACCCTCCGCTTCCACGTCCCACTGAGAACTCCGATGTCCATCTGCGGACGAGGAGCAGGAACTGACGAGTCATTTCGGTCTCTTTGTGCCTCCGTTCGTTTTGGTCCTAAACCACAGCGTCCGCTTGGCTTCTGGAAAAAATAAAATCTCATTTTTATTTTTAGTTTTTTTTTTTCCCACCATCGTTTATAAATTACAAAAAATTAACATTTGTTTATTTTTATCAGATACTGGTTCCGCTGCCAAAATAAACATATATATAATACCTATAACAAATAAAATATCTAAATCTTTATCATATTTATCTAGAACTGACTGAAACCTGCTCATAAATCAACTCTGCAGTCCGTGATGTATCTAGAACGGCATGAAACCTGCTCATGCTAAGGCATCTGCAGTCACTGATGTTTCCAAAACTGACTGGAACTGCCCTTTCTGTGGTTCTACAGTCAGTGGTGTATCTAGAACTAGAAATGATTGAATCCTATTAGAGATGTATCTAGAACTGACTGAAACCTGGTAACACTGCAGTAAGTGATGCATTTAAAACCATCTGGAACCTGTTTGTAGTTCATGCCGACAGCCAGTGAAGTATCTAGAACTGAATGTATTCAATATTTCTAGAAACGTTTATAAAGGATCCGCTGGTGTGCGCAATATATCGGAGAAATCTGAATTAAATTCATACTTTATTGCGGTTAAATTCCTTGTAATGCTTTCTTTTTCATAGTTCTAGAATTATTCAGAAATATTAAGATAATATTGAATAATTTATTTTAGATTAGGTTACTCTCAACTTTATTGTCACTGACTAGAACCCAGAACCAGTGAAATGCTGTTTTAATCTGAACAGAAGGGCAAAGAATAGAACTCAGTGGAAAAAAATGAAGCGTAGGTGGTGCTGCATGATAAAAAGTGAAAGTGACTAAGTCGTGGTGAACACCGTCCAGCAGGGCGCAGACATATCCAGCACCCTGGCAACAGTGATGGGGACAGTACTTTGACCAAGGGAACCTGCGGGAAACCTACTGTTCTGGGATTCGAACGTTCCACAACGTTCCAGCCATGTGGCCTCGTCCCTAATCACTAGAGCCGCTGCTCCAGATATACAGATTATATCAGCATGTAGAGAGTGAATATGAATAGAAATGAAACGGGTGGAATTAAAGAGGAACGGTGTAAATGTGGATTATTTCTGTAATCTCCAGGTTGAAAGCTCACCTGTCTGCTTGTGCTTCCTTTAATGGTCTGAGTCTGAGCAGCTGGTCATCACACCAAACACCTCTCCGGAGTCTGAGGGATGCGAGAGGGAATCGGAGCGTCTGGCTGGACAGCAGTCCACCGGGAGCCTAAAACAAAACCACAAGGACGTCCAAGAACAGGGTCTAGATATCATCATCTACCCCTCAGGTCCTCTTACATCACCTGCAAGGTTATCTGTACCAAAAATATCCCAGTTCATCATTTTCCAAACTCCTCCTCCAATTATCAGCTGTTTTTGTAAACGAGCCCTTAAACTGATGATTCAGATTAGCTGTCATGTAAAGTCCTGTGCAAAAGTCTTCGTCCCCTCAATTCTGTCTGTTCTCTATGAAACTGAGACTGTAGTTCAGTGATTTGTGTACAAACACATGTAACTCCAGTCTAAACACGGAGAGTTTCACTCTAACCAGCTTTAAAGTCCATATTCACCACCACCACCGTTATTCTTCAGCACAGCCTCAACTCTCTTAGACCAGCTCCTTTCGTTAAGCTGTCTTCAGGAACACTTCTCCAGGCTTCTTGTAGGATGTCCCAAAGCTCTTCTTTGGTTTTCCATTCGCTGTGGACATGATGCCACACTGCTTCTGTCTCTGAAACTGCCCAGAGACTGTGCTGAAAATGAAAGACAAAAACTTTGTCCTTCAGGAAGCCTGGAGAACTGTCCCTCAACAAGTCATTAAAAATTGAAGGATATCTGGATCTTTGGGAGAGAAATGTGAAGAAAAGAGGGGGTTAGGACTTTTGCACAGGACTGTATAAGACACTTAAAAATGTTTGATTTCATTTCGTTTTATTAAAGTAATAGATTTTTTAAAGAATGACATTTGAAAAGAAGGCAGGGTGTCCCTAGACTTTTGGCCAGGGTGTGTTCTGACCTGCTGTGCGTGGGACTGTGGCTGTAGTTCGAGCCGTATGCTCCGGCGCAGACAGCCTGGGGGGTCAGGGCCTCGTCCCCGTCCAGCTCGCCGTCCCCCAGTCCAGCCACTGACGGTGTGTGCCAGTTTACCCCCCCGCTCGCTGTGGAGGACACTACCGCAGGAGAAAAGAAAAAGAGAAACGATGAAAAACACACGTCTGTCGGAGTCGAGCCCGGTGCGGTCGTCCGGCCAAGAGAACCGATTATTAAACACCAATCACATGATGACCCACACTCGCAGCTGCTGATGTGGTTTCTGACAGTGTGTGAAATAAAATCAATATCCTGCAAAATCAGTGAACGTCTCCTAAACAGATTCATGTATGCGCTGTTAGAAACTACAGAATAATCCAGAATAAACACTGACCAATCAGGAAATACAGTGTGTGTGTGGAGAAACAGGAACAAAGTGTTTTAGTGCTCCAGATACAGGGTTCTGGATAAAGGGGTTCTGATGATCTGGAATCATCTACACTGGACTGCTGATTTCAAAGACATGGACTACATAAAGAGAAGGAAGAAAATATGCATATATAACAATCAGCACTGTATAACTCATACTGGATACTGAATGATGAATTATGTATCGTTTATACTGAAAAATCCAAAGTGGACACATACTGGAGTATTTACAGTGTAAACAAAAGATTTCATAGTGGATGCTGAACTGTTTATACTATATGCTGAATAATAATAATTCATAGTGGAAACTAAACAACCTCTCATAGTAGACCCTGAATAATTCATACTGGACACAAATGAAAAGAGATACTGGTTTATTCCTGGCTGATGCTGAATAATTCTGATATCTAACTGTAATGTGAAACACTGCAGATCTGAAAACAACAGCTTTTATGATGCCCATCAAACCCTGTCAGAAACCACATAAGTGAGTCTATTGGAGATGAACCAGTCGGAGGGTGAGTGTGTGGTGATTTGGACATGTCTGGAGGACTGAACTGAAGTAGTGGCCACCTGAAATCGGACTCTTTTGGGAATGAGGCGGAAAGTGTTAAAGACTAGTTTGAAGCCCGTAGGGAGAGTTACCCGATGAAAACGAGTCTGCCCGGCTGGCCCGGCTGAACGGTGCGGGCAGCGTCTGGTACCCCAAGCTGTGCTGGGACCCTCGGTCGTAATCGTAGCTCCCCAGCAGGCCCCGCGCCCCCTGCTCCCGGTGCCCCGTTGTGCGGTGGTACCATCCTCGGAGGTGCTCCACCACCAGTGCCTTCTGCATGCTTTTGGCCAGCAGTTCGTTCCTGGGACCCTGCCTGGTCCGTGGAGGCCTCACTGTCGCGTAGGGATTCTGAGATAGACCGTCCATCCCTTCCATCCCGTAATGCCCGTTGCGACTGTTACCGTGGTAACTGTGCCCGTTGTAGGAGGGGTTGACATTGTAATGCCCTTCCAGTTCATTTTCATACATGTAGGAGCCGTTGGAGTAGGGCTCGTAGTCTTGCGCGGGATATCCCGCCACGTAGTAAGCAGTTGGCCCATAGTGGGCAGGAGGCTGGTAGCTGTAAATGCTGCTGTAGCTGTTGGGCACCAGGTTGGGCATGCTGCCTGTGTTCCCATAGATTTCCACTTTACGGTTCTGCCGGTACTCGTGGGTCCAGTTGTCTTGTGTACGATAGGGGGGCGTGGACGGGCACGGGCTGGACAGGCTGGTGTAAGACGAGCAGTCGTCCAGAATTTCGCTGCTGTTGCTGCGTCGCGTTGGCGATGTTGGGAAAATAGCCCGGTCCGAGCCCGGGTAGTGGAGCAGCTGAGACTGGGACTCCAGGCTGCCACTCCGGTGCCTGAAACCGTGTCCAGGGCTTTCAGGACTGCTGGGGATAAAAGAAAAAATAAACTCTAATATACACTATATATTTCCAAACCTGTTTATTTCCTGTTTATTTCCTGTTTGTTTACCCCAGCTGGCTGCTGCTGTAAGCGTTTCGAGTCATGGGACTCTGGCTGTTGCTGTGCTTCTCCACCTGTCTCCGCGGAACTGTTTTATATGGGCTGCTGCTGGCCGAGGAAACCTTGCGTGGACTGTTGTAATGTCCTGCTCCTTGCAGGTCATACTCCAGTCTACACACACACACACACACACACACACACACACACACACACACACAGGAGGCAGGTTAACCAGAGATAAAATCAACTCTGATAAAAACAGAGATGTGATGACTGTATTATTACTTGTGTAAAAAAAAAGAAAAAGTATAAAGTACAGGAATGTACTGAGAGTGTAAAGTAAAAGTACAGGAATGTACTGAGAGTGTAAAGTAAAAGTACAGGAGTGTACTGAGAGTGTAGAGTGAGACGTGTCTCCTCTGAAGGACGTCTGGAGCGTCTGTCTGTGCTGAAAGTGAACTGAATCTCACTCCATATTAATAGAATTAAAGACTATTAAAGCCTCGAACTTCAACTCCAATAAAAACAATCTACTGAAAATAATCCACATGAACTTCACCGCTTCACTTTCATCACCGTCTCTACTAGTTCTCCATCACGGACACACACTCCACACACCCTGAACTCCACCGTCCACTCTCCCTGTCCTCTCTCTCACTCTCCTTCACTCTGTCCTGCACCGATGGACACTCAGAGGGACGTCTCTTCTGTGTTTGTGTCCGTTTAGTCTGAGACGGTCTGGATGGTGGGAAGGTGATGGAGGATAAAAATAATGGAGGATTTTATCTCCAATGTTCGGACTGAAGGAAATACCTTCTGAGGGTTCTGTCGTGGTGTGTGTCGCTCTCTGAGGACCTTCTGTCTGGATCATAGTCCAGGCTGGGCTGAGCGGTGCTGAGTAAAGGTGAACACTGCACTGAGCGAGACCGTGGACGCTGGCCACTGTCATCATCTACACACACACACACACACACACACACACACACAGAAAAACATCCACCAAGGTCAGCCACATCTTCAAATAAGACACTCACTGATGTGTCACCATCATGGAGGGATTCAAATCCTGTACTTTGGCTTGACCTGACCTGGGATTCAGATTCAGTTTAGGAATCTTACACAACATGGTTTGAGAGTTTGATTCGGTTCGTGTAGCGATTCAGCACTTCATTCATCTAATGCTATGATTCAGGGACGTATTCAGTTTGGGGACCAGACCTCATGCCAATTGAGGAACCTGAGTCGCTTTTAAAAGCTGATTCAGTTTGATTCAGATTGAGGACCGTGTTCCGTTTGGGATGTGAAGAAGTTTTATTCAGTCAACACTGCATGGTTGGGGACCTGATTCAGCCAGCGCTGTATGATTCAGGGAGATGATTCAGTGATTTATTAATTTTTTTTACTTATTCAGCTTGGGGACCTGATTCACTTTGGAAAGCTGATTCAGTTATGATTCAGGGCCCTGGAAATGTGTTCAGTTTGGGGATGTGATTCGGTTTGAGGAGAGATTCCATTAACATTATTTCATTCTTGGACCTGATTCAACGAACACTATGATTCTGGAACATTATTCTCTTTGGCAACTTGATTCAGTAAGCCCAGTAAGATTCAAGGCTCTCATTCAGATTGAAGATTTTTTCAGTTTGAGAATCTGATTCAGTTTACAAATTTATGATTGACTGACTCGATTCACCTTGGGGACCTAATTTGGCCAACTCTGATTCAGTTTGGGAGTCTGATTCAGTAAACATAGCATGTTTCGGAGAGATGAACGGTTTTGACTCATTTGCGATTCAGTTTGGGCACCTGATTAAGTCGACCTTGTATATTTCTTGGATTTGATTCAGTTTGGGAACTCGGCTCAGATGTTTAGTTTATTTAGAGGTGAAGGAGTCATTCTGGGACGCGATTCCGTTTGTGGACCTGATTCTCCTCACACTGTATTAGTTTGGGGACCTGATGGGACTGAAAGACTGGATGGACGCCGTTTCTCACTGACCGTCATCCAGATTCAGGCTGTCAGAATGGGAGCTGCATTCGGAGGGAGCCAGATCATCTGAGGGAGAAAGAGAAAGAGAGGGATGGAAAAAGAGATAATGGTGATTTTTGGAGATACAGGTCTCGAGCTCTGCACCTTCAGAAGAGAAGAGATGGTTCAGAACAGAGAACTAAACTGCAGCAAACCAGTCGTTTAATTAGAATTACTTCTCACTTGTTTTTAAAACCTTTTTTTATTTTATTGCGTTTGGAGTTTGATTTGCTGAAATGTCCTCAACGTTTATACACTTTTTAAATCAAATGAACTCACTTTTTGTGTCCACAGATACCTCATGTG